>APFE031641407.1:6255-68467 GCA_000404065.3 Pinus taeda
CATCCAGTATTTGACAGCCTTTGACATATCCTGATTATTCCTCTAAGATGAGAATTTGGAGTAGTGGTTTGAGACAGTTGGTGATGAACTTCGAAATGATTTTGTATATGACATTGCATAGAGCAATGGGTCTAAACTTCTCCGGAGTGCTCGACTGATCTTCTTTGGGGATGAGAGCCTATGAATATAACACTGAGAGAAGGAAGAAGCCAATGCATAGTTCTGGATTCATCTACCACCTTTGAGACCTCCATTTTGATTAGTTCCCAGAAGTGATGGAAGAAGTTGGAGGTGACGCCATGAGGTCTAGGGGCTTTCCCATATTTCAGTTGAGCTAATGTTGGTTCTACTTCCAACATAGTGACTGGTCAAAGTAATAGCTGGTTGTGCTCTTCTATGATGATTTTTGGAATATGTTGGAGAATTTTGTTTATAGCAAGTTGTCTATTTGTTGGCGACTCTTGATGTGCTGTTTTGAAATGGTTAAGGAGCTCTCTCTCAATGTCTTCATGTTTCTCCAATCGTTCTCCTTGTTGATTTTGAAGATGTGCAATGGTGTTATGCATTATTCTCTGGATAGTCATGCGATGAAAGAATTTAGTGTTTCTTTCCCCTTCTCTTAACCATCTGATTCTTCATTTTTGTTTCCCAAGCATCTCCTCTTGCTTCCTTCTATCTTCTATCTGTGTGAGGAGATCTTGTTCTTGATTTACTAGTGTTTCGATTCTGCCGCCTTCAATGATTTTCTATTGGAGTTCTATCATGCTTTGCTTGAGCAGTTTTTGACCTTGAAATATGTTGCCAAAGGTAGAGTGATTCCAGTGCTTGATTTGCTTTTTAAGATGCTTGAGCCATTTTTGGAATTGATACATAGTTGACCCTTCAGGAGGAGTAAAGTTGTTTCATGCTGAGTTGACTATGTTTTTGAAACCTCGATGTGTGAGCCAGAATGTTTCAAATCGGAAAGGTTTCTTGATTGAGTCTCCAGGTCTTGTCCACTGAAGTGAAAAGGGCGAGTGATATGAGCCTGATGGGGGTAGTATTGAAGCAGTGATGTTGCCTCCCAAATGTACTGATTTATCTGAAATTAGAAATCTATCCAGCCGAGAGGCAATTTGTTGAGGTCCTGATCTTTTATTATTCTAGGTGTAGAGACCATTATTCAATGGAACATATATTAGCCAATTATTTTGTATGTAATCTCTGAAGCATCTGCTTTCATTGTCCAATTTTACTCTGCCGCCTTTTTTCTCCTCCACTTTAGTGATTATATTGAAATCCCCACATATGATCGAGAGTGGGCATATTCTTGTGGAATTGAGAGTTTCCAACATGTTTTTCAGTGCATTCTTTTACATAGAGTCCTGAGGGAAGTATACATTTGTCAAATGACCATGTATGTTTGTTCCTATGATGTGAAAGGTAGCGTGTAAAAAGTGATGAGAGGCATGAAATTCTATGAGTGAAATACTGTGTGTATTCTAAGTGATAGCAAGCCCTCCTGATGCACCATACACATCAACCATCACGGTTTGACATCGCGGCCAATCTTTGGAGAGAATAGAACCCAATGTGATATTGTTGCATTTTGTTTCCTGCATGAAGAAGATATGGGGTTTTTCATGTTGTATCATGCTTTTAATCATTCTGTATCTCCCAGGACTGTTGAGTCCTCTTAAATTCCATGAGATGAGCTTCATGATTGACCAGTTGGTAATGATCTGTAATACTTGGTTAGCTTGGAGCATCTACCAGACTCCACTAGCATTTCCCCAATGAGGATGGTGCATTGTAGATCTATCTTTCCACCCCTTTTCTTTCCATATTTGTTTGTGTGTTTCCCATCCCAGCTGCTTCTTGGTTTTATACCCAAGGTTCTTTGTTGTTGTACTCTTGAGAGTACTACTTCCAAATTTTCGAGTTACCTATCCAGTATTCTGTCAAACTCCTTCTTTTTGCAAGCTTGTTCAAGACGAAAGATGTCTAGGTCTCCTAGATCAAAGCTCTCTGGTTCTTCTTCCATGTGACTTTGTTGGCTACTCTTAGCCATGAGGTGGGTTGTTTTGATTGGGTTTGTCAGAAAATTGTCAATGTCCATTCCTTTTGCTGACCATAGGACCGTGTCTTCCTATTGGAAGGGGGTGGGTTGAGGAGCTTCTGGCTGGTGATCTATTTTTTTTTTCCTACAGAGGTAGACTAGATTCATTGGGTTTAGGTGAGGTAAACGGATTGGTAGCTAGCATGGTGGTTGGCTCAACTATTTTGGACATATCTGATTCTAGAATGTCTTGGTGTGATAGAAGATCAAAGCTATTACTCGTGGATGGTATAGATAAGGTGGGTAGGGGGTTTTTGGGTCCATGAGGGGGTTTCTTGGTGTGCTTCTTTTGATTTATGACTTTGGTGAACCCTTGAGAGTCAGATTTTTCCGAGTGGTTAGTGGGTTTGGGGGTTACATTTAAGAGATAGTCGCGGAATAGATGGCTATGAGCATGGAATTTTCTACATCTAGAGGGCACATGTTCATAATCTATGGGTTGTATCCATTGAAAGTCATCATGAAGAAGGTTACTGTGTCCGTGAGAGCCTTTCCGAGTTGCATGTATATGCATATGTGAGCATATGACGTGTACCTTCGAAGCTTTGTTTCCTTTACAATCTTTATGAACTCTCCTAGCCCATTACCAATGGCTTTGAGTGATTATTCATCCCAATATTCTAGAGGTAAGGAGTACATTTGAATCCATACTAGTGCCCAGCTGAAGTCTTCCTTGTCTGGGTTAAATCTTTCTATCCAATCTCTTAGGTATAGACCCGCAAGATTGAAAACGTAGGGGCCTCCATCGAGGATGTGGTTTCTGTCTTCAATGCAGTTGAAGTTGGCCATAAAAAATCTTTTTGGGCCCAACTAAAGGGTAACATGCCCTTTTGGCTTCCATTTTGAGGTAATCCATCCTTGCAGGACTTTCTCAGTTGGCCAATAGCCAATGAATTTGCCGATAAGCGTGTGATCCTTCATATATTATATTTGGGCATTGATTCTATGGCTTGGTAGATCTATCTTGGGGTGGTCCACTACGATAGGCTTGCATGTGGATGACTTTGCGTTCTTTGGTTCTTCAAGTCCTATGGAGGTGTTCTCCTTTCCTTTTTTCAAATCTTTCGCTTCCTGCCGCTGAGCAGGTTGGATCGGTGGCTGTTCCATGTTCCTGGATAATGATTGTTCAGTTTCATTCCTATTTTTTCTGCTACCATCATTGCTGCCCATGGGGGGAGGCCTTGTGGCCTCCCCCATCTAAATGTTCATTATTTGACTCTGTGAGCTCGACTAAGCCCATGCTTGAAGTATTACAACTTGTCTCTAATGATTTGCCATGCCTGTCTTTGTGTTGTGGAAGGGTTTGTCAGAAACCCTCATCTGCCATTTTTTCTTTGGCTCTTAGGTTTCCCCCCATACATCATTGGTATTATTAAGCATAATAAAATCAATTTTTCATTGCCTTGTCTTCTTAAACACCTTCTTGTCCATAATTCTTTCTAGCTGCAACTCCTTTGTTGTGAGTAATTGTTTTACCCAATCAATCTCTTAGATCTCTTGATCTTGTATTGTATCATCTTAGCTCCACTTTCATACTTGTATAGGTCTACAACATTAAAAATTGGTGATATTCCAACATCAGGGGGTAACTCAATCTCATATCGTTTGCAAAAAACTTTCTTAACACTATGCATGGTCCAATTTTCTTGAACTTCAATTTATTATACTCCCTCTTTAGAAACCTCTCCTTCCTGAGATGTGCTAAAACCAAATCCCCAACTTCAAATTTCACCTCTCTTCTTCTCATATTTGCTCTAGTTTTGTACTTGATGTTGCTATCTTGCAACTACTGCTTCACTTGTTCATGTATTGCTTTCATTTCTGAAGCAAAATCTTCACCCTCTGCACTTCTCATCTCTTCTTTCCCCAAATTTCTTAATTTAGATATTCCTCTTGGATGCATTCCATAAACAATATGGAATGGACTCTGTCCCGTACAACTGTTAGGCAAGTCATTATATGCATACTTAGCTTGTGCCAATACTTGATCCAATTGCTTTAGATGTTCTGCAGTAAGGCTCCTTAAAAGATTGCCTAAACTTATGTTCACCACTTCAGTCTGTCCATTAGTTTGTGGATGATAGGTAGAACTGAAACTTAATTTAGTTCCCAGCTTCTTCCATAGTGTCCTCCAGAAATGTCCAACAAATTTGGAATCCCTGTCTGAGACAATACTTTTAGGAAACCCATGCAATCTTACAATCTCCTAAAAAATAAATTAGCAATGTGAGAAGCATCACTAGTTTTATAACATGGAATAAAGTGTGCTATTTTTGAAAATCTGTCCACTACAACAAAAAATGAATCATTACCTCTTTGAGTCTTTGGTAAGACCAAAACAAAATCCATACTTTCCATATCCCAAGGCCTATTTGGAATTGGTAATGGGATATACAAACCTATGTTTTGGCTTCTTCCCTTTGCATATTGACAAACTTTGCAAGCTCTCACATACTTCTCCACTTCAGATTTCATTTTCAGCCAGAAATAAAATATGTTTAGTTGTTCAAAAGTCTTGTCTATGCCAAAATGTCCTGAAAGTCATCCACTATGTTTTTCTTTGATCAAATTCTCCCTCATTGAACAATTTGGTATGCACAATTGATTTTTCTTAAATAACAGCCCATCTTGTAAGAAGTAATCCAACCATTTAATCCTATCCACCAAAACATGATTTTTACAAGCCTCAGATGCCTCTTTAAAATATGAATCAGTCTCATACAATTCCTTAAGAAAATCAAAACCCAACACTTGGATTTGACTCTTTGAAGCAATACATTTCTCCTACTTAAGCCATTTGCAACTTTATTTGATTGACCATTTATATGCTTCAAAAAAAATGGAAACCTTGAAGATACTCTACCCATTTAGCATGTTTCTCGTTGAGCTTTGGCTGATGCATTATAAATTGTAGTGCATGGTTATCTCAATAAAGGATGAATTCCTTTGACATTAAATAATGCCTCCAATTCTTCAATGACTGCACTACTGCGTAGAAATCCTTATCATAAGAAGAATACTTCTTTTTGGAATCATTTATATTTTCACTAAAATAAGCTATTGGTCGATCTTCCTCACTTAAAACACCTGCAATTGCTTCTCCGTTGGAATCACACTTCACTTGGAAAGGTTTGTTAAAATTAGGTAGAACCAAAATAGGCTTTTTAGTGATTTTTTATTTAACAGCTAAAAATTCTTTTTTGCTTTAGCAGTCCATGTAAATGGTCGTTTATCCTTCTTTATGATCTCATAGGTGCATTAATCCTACTAAAATTCTTGATGAATTTTCTATAAAAGTTAGCAAGACCATGAAAGATCCTTACCTCAAAAACACTCTTGGGTGAAGGACACTCCATAATTGCCTTGATCTTTTTTGGATCCATCTTCAGCCCTTCAATAGAAATAACAAATCCCAAGTACACTAGCTCTTCTTTCATTAATGAACACTTCTTCAAATTCAGCAATAATTTCTCTTGCTGCAGCCTTTGTAAAACATAATTTAAATGCCTCATATGCTCTGTCTTAAACCTATTGTAAACTAATATATTGTCCAAATATACTATTACAAACTTACCAATGAAATCTTTAAGAACATCATTCATTAGTCTCATAAATGTACTTGGTTCATTTCAAAACCCAAAAGGAATTACTCTCCACTCATACAGTCCCTCATTTGTCTTAAAAGAGGATTTCCACTCATCCCCTTCTCTTATTCTTATTTGATGATACCCACTTTTAAGACCTAGATTTGAAAAATACTTTGCTCCACTCAAGCAATCCATTAAATCTTCAATTCTAGTTAATAGAAGTATGTACTTGATTGTGATTTTATTGATGGCTCTTGAATCTAAACACATTCTCGAGCCTCCATCTTTCTTTGGACTCAACACTGTTGGTATTGCACAAGGACTCAAGCTTTCTTTGATCAACCCTTTGTCAAACAATTCTTGCACCTGCTTCCTAACCTCTTCATTTTTTGTAGGAGTCATTATGTTAGCTGCTTTGTTAGGTAGATTTTCTCCAAGTATCAAATCTATATGATGGTTGATTCTTCTGATGGTTGGTAATTCATTAGGAAAATCATCAACAATAATATCACAATATTTCTCGAACATTTCTTGAATTTCAATGGGTAAAACATAAACTTTAGTAGAAGTCATTATTACCTTGGGCTTGCAAATTACAACAAAATTAACCTCATTTTTCTTCAATCTGCTTCAAGTATTCCTTTCCTCCAAGTAACAAAGTATTTGGATCAATCTTCTTTCCTGGTACATCTTCTTCTTACACAGGCATCAATGTATGATTGACACCATCCTTTCCAAACTTGTATGTTTTTCTTTTCCCATCATGCATGGCTCCTCTGTCATATTGCTAAGGTCTTCCAAGAAATATGTGACACACATCCATTGGCATCACATCAAATATGATTTAATCTTTGTACTTGCCCAGCTAAAATTCCACTTCACACTGTTCATTCACCAATAGTTGATGTCCCTTTTGTAATCATGACACCTTGTAAGGTGTTGGATGTTTCATTGTCTTCAGCTTCAATTTCTGCACCACTTCTATAGAGACCAAATTATTAGTGCTGCCACTATCAATGATCATCTTGAAACATTTCCCTTGGACTTTACCCACTGTCTTAAATAAAGTCTTCCTTTGTGATGGTTCAACTATCTCGTTTGTGGGGTTGAGAAGAAATTTATTAACTATCAAAGATTCTCCTCTCTCTGGTATGTTTTCTTCTTCTATTACTATTGTTGCTGGTTCTTCTCCCTCAGCTTGAGCAACAATGGAATTCCTCTTATTTGTTTAAGCATTCTTTGGGCACTCAAAAGCTCTGTGTCCGAGCTTGTTACATCTGTAACATCTTATTTCTCTGCCTCTTCCTTCGCCTCCTCATCCTCTAGAAAAACTCCCTCTCCCTCTTGCATCGCCTTCTATGGGTGCATGCTAGATTGAGCTACTTATAACTCCATATTTAGGTGTTGTAGATCTTCCTCTACCACCTTGACTTCCCCTTCCTCAAAAAGTGCCTCTCCCTCTGGCAGACTACTTCCTCATGTGTTTTGCTTCAGCTTTTAGTGCTATTTGATAAGATTCCTCTACTATTTTAGTAGACAATAGACTTATCTCATATTGAATGTCCATCTTGAGACCATTCACATATCTAGCCACCTTTTCATTTGTATCCTGGGCTTCTCCATCTCTTATGCTTACCTTGTAGAATTCCTCTGTGTATTATTTTACTGTCAAAGACCTTTGTCTAAGATTTCGCATCTGTCTTAACAAGGTTTATTGATAATTACTTGGAAGAAACTTACCTCTTTTCTTTGCTACCGTTTTTCTCCAATTCTTGATTGGTTGCTTGCCAAGTCTTTTTCTTTCTTCCTGCACACCATCTCACCAAAGCGCTGCATGGCCTTTTAGCTTGGTGATAACAAACTTCACTTTCTTCTTGTCTTTTGTTTCTTCATAGTCAAAGAATTTCTCCATGCCATTATTCGAGTCTATCAATTCTTCTGGATTTAGTCCTCCTTCATATATTGATACCTCGGTCTTTGGCCTCGCAATGGATCTCAACACTGACTGAAAGAACCTCATCTCAGGAGTAACTACTACAGCTTCCTCCTACGCAGCTTCAATCTCAGGTTCACTAACATCTCCATCATCTATGTTCCTACGTGTTGTTAATGCATCCAATCTAGCTTGCATATGTTGCACAACTTTCATCACTTCAGCATTTGCAATAGGCCGTCCTCTTCCACCACGTCCTCATCATCTTCCAAATCTGAAAGCCATAGTAAATTTCCTTCTCCTGCTTCTGAGATTCAATCCAATGTCAGCTAGCTACTCTGATACCACTAATGGTGGCCTCGGTGTAGGCGATATTGACAACCTCTCAAATCTGGCTATAAATTCTTCAATTTTAGGTTGAATATCCCTTTCTACTTCTCGTTACATATTAGTCATCTAATAGTAAAACTGATAGTCACATGGGCTTTTCCCCAATCAACACTACCTTGTTTATTATTCACAAACCCGCCTATATTCCTATCAGAACTGTAAATCCATAAGATTTACACAAACACTATCGGTAGGATTTTAGTATAGAATTCATACAATACACTATCGACATTTTATGAAAACATTGTCATGACTTATAAACAGTCTTGGTGTAGTTCCAAAGGAATTACACTATCGACGCGCTTTTATATTCCAAGTCCTGTGTTATATGCGATATACACTATCAGCGGACTTTTATTACAAAGCGCCGAAACAATGCTCTCGGCGCTTTAATATGGCGACTCCGTGATGCGATCTACTATGTGGCTATCAACAATCGCTATCAATGATTCTAAAAGTCCACACAATAGACTCCTCCCTCTTCAACTTTGCGATGCAATAACCTTGCGGACCTGGAAACTTATCAACAGTGTCTCGGATCTAGACTATCATGGTTTTGGCACTCGGCAGTCCCAAAGGTTTCTTCGACTCTCCACTTACGATATTGCAATATAGGTTTGGCCCTAATATGGGTAATGAACTAAATCCAATAGTGTTTCAAGTCCGGAACTATGTTCCACCAAGGAAATATCATGATTTCTATGTGTAAAACAGAGTTTTGTCTGCGGGACTTAACAATGTGTTTGAGAAGCCTATGCTCGCTGATATAAAGCGAAAACTTCCCAACAAGTCTACTATTAAGAGTTAATCGAAAAACAATAATTGAATCTCCATTAATACATGCGGAGACACAAACCAGGATTGATACGTATATAAAATACCAATTAACAGAGAGTCAATAATTCAAATGAACAGAGAGAGGCTTTGCAAAATGATAATGCTTCCGGGCTCTATCTTGTGAGAGTCTCGCTATTTCTTAGTTATAATTAATAGATAAGCCTTGTTGGCCTTTATCTTGTACAAAAGCATGGCTTTTACATAAGTGATTTAAAACCATAAAGATACTACACATTATCATAATACGACTTGTTACAACTTGATCTTTATTCTTAATTTTATCATTATCCTAAGCTAGAAAAGGATGAACCTTGTTCACTAAAGGACCCCACTCCCTTGCGTGTAGATTTTTTTTCGATTTTTGGAATATGTTTGAAGACTTTTTCCCTCTAAGTCACATACTCCTACGTCATGAGGACAGGTTGTAAGTCTCAGTTCTTGATTTGAATTGGCAAGGTCTTGATGCCCTCAACAGACCTAAGTGGTCTCTATCAAATAAGTATTCTCGGAAGAAACTGGTTGAGGGGGAGAATGGAGATGATAGCTATTATCAAAGGCTTAGTGTAGCACTCCCTTTCCTCGTGAATTATGGTTGGTCAAACAGTAAGAAAATATGAGTATTAATTGTCACTTTTGATGGTTAATTCCTATATGAAAATGTAACTTGGTTGTGTTATTATATTTTTAAACTTGTGTATGGTTGTAGGCTACTATGTGTTTGTATTAAATTATTCATCGAGTGGAATTAATAAATTTTAGTTTGAACCAATTAAGAAACAACCAAAGATGGTAAACTAACTACCATTTGATTTTATCTGGAAATTGTATCATTAATAGGAATTTGATACAAAACTGAAAAAAGGTATTACTGCTAACAATCGAAAGATTTAATTATGAGCGGTATGAACGAGGGTTAGTTCCAAATAGCAAGTAGGAATTCTTTTTGGAATAGTCCCTGCTCTATATAGTTAGCACCATACATTTCCAATGACTTATAATGGGTCTCAAACAAAATGGGTTCTACGAGTCATTAGAACTACAATAACATTGGGTCAGGACATTTTTATATAATGAGAAGGAAATTAACAAAAGAATTGTGAATTGAAGGGAAGCAAACCCTTCTTGGAAACTGCACAGTTTATTATTTGTCTACGGAACAGAGAATAAGAATAATTCAGTTGATTGTTATCTAAAAATAGAGAGATAACCACGAGAATGCATAAAAGTAAATGAAGGAAAATATGGAACTTAGCCATTATTATAGTAAAATGTATATATAAGGAATGAACATAGGCTAGGATTTGTGTTTAAATAAATTATTCTGAAATTAAATGTAACCACACAAAAGAAAAACATATTGACGACGTAAACAAAATCTGGATGGATTAATCAAGTTCATATAAAATAAAGAGGAAACAATTGTCTTGTAATATAATGATGAATTAACGTGTGTAAGATAGCAACGATAGTTGAAAAAGTTTGCATGATAATAATATAAGTTAATAATATAAGTTAATAATAATTAATATAGATTGCATATAAATTAAATGGAGCTCATGGTGTTGTTGGAAATGAAATAATCTCCAAATAAAATTAAAGATAGCAAACATTAACTCCCTCCTAACATAAGTAATACATATTTCTGTATAATTGTACCATAACACTCAAAACATAATGTCCCAAGAGCATTAATAATATTAACATCATAATCCTCAACACAAATAATGGTAAAATTACTAGACGAGTAGAACCCCTTTAATAGAGTGAGAAGAAAATTGTTAAATTATACTCGGAGGCATGGTGGGACCAAAGCATACAACTAACTAGTCAAAATGCACTATAACCCATGTGGAGTATTAAAGTTACAGAAAATAAGTACAATGTCGATATGACAGTAGCCACTAAATTAAGCCTTACCATTATTAAATATTAAACAGGGTCTTGTAATGCCTCTGAGTTAGATCAACACTATTGTAATCTTGTAATCTTATACTGTATAATCTTTGTACTCAGATATTTCCATGTCATTAATTGGATCACTATATTTACAAAGTTTGAAAGTCTAAGTGCTGTACAAAGAAATGATGTAAATTTGAAATCATATTTAAATTTTATTTTTTTTCAATATTTGTGATGTGTGTAGTAATGTATGAATGAGCAGGCAAGTAGATAAAAACTTTGTAGGGTGAGAACCTTTAGAAATTGGAATTTAGTAAATAAATATTTTTTTTTTATGACTAAGGGTAAGCTCATAAGTGTAAAGGAGATGCACAATTTTGTTCAAAATTTCATAGATATTTTTAAAAATTATAAATTTGTTTAATTTATAAATTTAAGTGTTTTATGGTGTTGAATCTATTTATGTATTTAGAAGTGCATTTTAAACCATAAAACATCACAATATTGCATAATTCCTACAAAAAAAAGCTATTTTATATATTAATTAGAGTAGGAGTAGTGTTTAAGTGTGAATTTTGGAGTTTCCAATGGCTGAATTTGGAAAAACAAATTGTGGCCAAATTTTGATTCTTGTCATTTGAACTGATTGTTTTATTGCATTTATGGATTTAATACCCTCAAAATCCCCTAGAGCACTTGGATTGTGAAGATTTCACCTATAAGTGATTTGAATGAATCCTTGTCATATTCTACACAAATTAGCTGGAAAATAAACCTGAAAACTTTCCAAAAATTTTCGACAATTTTTTATGGTCTATGTTTAGAACCTACTAATGAGGTTCATCTTCATATGCTGAAAGCTAACTATAAAAATAAATATTAAACACAAAAATATAAGGTCAAATAGATTATATTTTATTTTTAATTTATTTTCCAAGACTTTATTTTATAAACCATAATTATTATTTTTAATAAATAATAATATTTAAAAGAAATAAATAAAGTAATATAAATTTCCAATGGAGCATCAATTAGTAAATAATCTAATATTGGAGAATCAAAAAAATCATCTCACTGTGTCATTCTTTCTCTCTAGATGAGATCTAAATAAAGGGACTAATTTTATGTCAAACCTCGGTTGTAAGAATAACAACACTTGTACCAATGAGTTCTAGCATAAAGGGGAGATGCCTAGTTGTAATTGATATTTGCAACTCATTTTAGATGTTGATAGTCTACCCTCCATTAGGGTGACTGGCAATGAGGAATTGGATGTTGGGGAAGGGGTCTCCCATATCCCATTTCATTTAAGGAGGGTGGCATGACTATCCTACACCATGCATAGTTCTTATGAGTTTATTGGACATTTACCATAATTTTAATCTTACTATAGTTCTTTTGTCTTCTAAAGACCATGCATAATTCTTATGAGTTTATTGGACATTTACCATAATTTTAATCTTACTATAGTTCTTTTGTCTTCTAAAGAGTATTGTCACTGCTATAAATTTTTGCAAAGGTAAATATCCTCCCTTATTGTTGGTGGGATTACTCCATCGTTTGTCCAATGATGTTGAGAATGCACTTAGTGGAAATCTTACAAAGCTATGTTGGGATTATTGGCCTTTCTCTAAAGAATTGTTATTTGTTTTTGGGGATTTAAGGGCAATGTTAAGGGATTGCATGATTTCCATTCTAATTTCAAAGTTCTATAGCTACAATTGCTTATTTGAGTTTTTAGTTAGTGGACTAGAGTCTTAAGTTGGGTCTTGAGTGATTTTAGGTTGTGAAAATATACAAACATGGAAACACTAGACCGGGAGGAAGTGGGCATCATCACCTCACACACAATGAATTTATCTTTGTTTTTATTGGAAACTCAAGATAATGTATTTTGGATACTGGCTTTTCTAGTGAACCCTTTTATCTCTTCCCTCTTAGGTTTTTTTTTGTGTGGTTCTTTTCTAGTGTTTTTATTTTAATTCCCTAAGGGGTTCACTACATCATGCACCTTGAGGTATTCTAGCAAGTTGGGGAATCTTCCTAGTGGGTGAGCTCTTGGCCAATAGTGTATTGGCCTTTATTGGTGGGTTGACCGAGTCTTTCTTGAACTCCTTGCCTCTTCTAACTTTTCCTTTCTCCTATTCTATCTATCCTTTTCTTTTCTATGAACATGGTGAGTGTCTTTAATTTCACCTCACCCTATACTTCTTGGCCTATAATTCCTAAGCAGCCCATGTGTAGCTGCAAAGGTCCTCATGTAACTGGTGGATGTGCTTGGGGTCTAAAAGGTCGAGCACATGCCAAGGACCAAGCCCAAATGATTGTTCTTATATTCCACTAAGAAATACCTTGAGAAATTTGTCAAGAAATCAACCAACTTGATTCTTGGACCACTAATGACCACTAGGCTTATTCTAACTCTAATATTCTGGAGGAAGTGTCCAACTAGGTTCATGACCCTTGTCATGCTAGGGGAGAGATGACCAATACTTTAATTCCATCATCCTCCATTGATAAATGAAACCTCTTTTGGGTCATCCTAAAACAGAAGCATGAAGATCTTAAGGACATCATTTCTAGCCTGAAAAAGATTAAGTAGATACAGTGATATCAACATTCAACTTTGGCTAGCTTGGATGCTTGTTTGACTAGTTTGGAAATCCACCTTCAATGTGAGCTCAAGCCCTCTACTCGAGCAAACACTAGCACACATGATCTTTCTCTAGTGACATATTTTGATGTGTGGCCTCATGTTATGTTTTTATGTAATTGTTTTTTTTCTACATAGCTTAGCATTATTCATTTCTTGAGAATGGTGACAAACTAGGTCTACAAGAGAATTTCTTAATACTAAGCTCACAAAGTGAACATTGGAATGCATATGAGTTGCAAATGAAGAATTATAGCAGTATAAAACACACTAGATCTACATGATAAGAATTGGGTCTAAGATAAATTATATGTTACTAATTAAATTCAAACATGGAGTTTAGAAATATTACAGTTACCAATATGAATAATTATTATTTATATTTCTTTTAATATAAAGCATAGAATGGCATTTTTTTGTTTTTGTTTTTGTTTTTTGTTTTTATTTTTGTTTTGTTTGTTCGTTTGTTTTGTTTTGTTTTGTTTTGTTTTTGTTTTTGTTTTTATTTTTGTTTTCTTGTTTTTGTTTGTTTGTTTGTTTGTTTTTTTTTTCTTTTTTTTTTTTTTTAAATTGTTTGTAATTTTATAAAAAAAAATCAAATTTATAAATTGCTAATTGAACTAACTCAACTTTTATTTCTATCATTAGTTTTATCACTTTTTATTTTAATTGCAATCATTAATTTAGGAAACCATATATAACACAGATCCATCTCAAATATGGATATAACAAGTGTGGAGAGGATCAAGTCTAGAGTTAAGATGGATCTAACCTAGTATTAGTGCGTTCCTTAATGGATTTACTCAAAGGACATTCCTTAATAGATTTCATCAAACCTTTAAATAGACTCCATGGTAACAAATACCATAGGTTATGCAACACTATGACCTTGTAAACCATCATAATTTTATAGTTTAATTTAACTTTATAATTTTATACTTAAAATTATAATTATTGATTTTTTTTTTTAATATGGAGATTTACACCCCTATTATTTGATTTTATTTTTAACCAAGTAAAGTTGCTTATGACATTTAAATAGGATTCATTATAAGAAATACCATAGGATATTGCAATACCATGAACTTTTAAACCATTCATAATTTTATAGATTAATTTAACTTTATAATTGTATAGTTAAAATTATAATTTATTGATTTTTTGTTTTTTTAATCTAGAAATTTACACCCTATTATTCTATTTATATTATTTAACCAAATAAAATGATTGATTTACAACATAATTTTAATTTTAACTTTAAAATTATAGTTAAATTATTAATTGTTAATTATTATTTTTTTTTTTATAACTTAATAATCTAGTATTTATCAATCTTTTATTTTTATTTATTTTTATTTATTTATTTTTATTTTATAAATGAGTGTCTTTAACTATTATTATATTTGTTTTAATATCATTATATATATATATATATTATATATATTATATTATATATATTTAAAATTAATAATTTTAAAATGCTTATACTTATCCAATCACTTTATTTAATATATAATATATGGAATCACTTTATTTAATATATAAAATCATTTTTTACTCAGGGAAAAAAATTGGCAATTAAAATTTGTAAATCTCGGTTGAAAATATCTGTAACATCATCGAGTTGAAAAAGATTTGTACCATCATGCGGGTGGTTGTAATGTATAAAGATGTAAACATTACCACCCTTAAACAAAACAAATTAAGACAGAACTTTGAACATTTTCTTTAAACTAAATAAAAATTTATAAAACAACATTCTGAAATACACAAAATCTGATTGGGAACATAACCAACTTGTTTATAATGTATGAAGCCAACTACACCAAAATCCACTTTGGAAAATAAAATTCAACCTACTAGTATTACTTTCTTTACAGAAAAAAACATCTTCAGTAGTATGAACATAAGCCAGCAATGCACTGGTAATGACAAGTCAATGAAGCATTAAAAACTTTAAACAATAAAATTGCCATGGAGAACCGAGAGCCAAATTTAAGTATATTGTATGGCCATAAAATTAAAATTTAATTTAAACAATAGAATTGTCTTGCAGAACAACATAAACAGTATTATATGCCGATACGAAAATTCATGAAACATCTACAGGCAGATCTGTTGGAGCTGCGAAACTGCACTAATTTTATCGTCTATCAATAGCGAATTCTTCGCTCCTCCTTTTAACCTGCATGTGGAAAATGAGAGTGATTTGATGAAACTATATCATAAATGGACTGCTGCTGCAGCTCGAATGGATATGGTACTGCAGACACAGCCTGTGGAAAATGAGAGTGATTTGATGGAACCATATCATAAATGGACTGCTGCTGCAGCTCGAATGGATAGGGTACTGCAGACACAGCCATTTGTGACCCCACCTGCGTCACCAAATGAATTGTCCAACAAATTGTTGTTCATGGATGAACTGCCCACCAACCCAGATGAGAGGACTGCATGCTGAAATATTTCAGATCCAGATGAGACCCCTGCATGCTGAAACATTTGCATTTGTTGAGGCGGATAACCGCCTGCAGAACTTAGAAGTCCCCTCATCAGCCGTACTTTTTCCCTCAACTCATCTACCTGCACCAACATCATCATTTTGCATTATTATCGACCAAACGAACCAATAAAGATTAAAAAAAAACAAAAATCAAAAGTACAAAAAAACCTATTGAAAATGGAAATCCAATTAAAAGCTTGGTGGGTCACAGAAACCCTAGTGCAACTCACCTCCTGCTGCAGCTGCCGCTCCATGGCTGCTACTTTTAACATGCATCCGTTAGTAGGATCCGACATCCTTGTCTCCGCTTCAAACAACAGACTCACGGTGGCCTCTTCACGCCTCTCTAGCGGAATATTCCCGAAAAGATTTGACACATTGGCCGCCCCAAAAACTTCGTGTACTGTTTGGAAACGGGTGGCTCCTCTGTGGTCTGCACTAAAATGGGGTGCAAACACACACCCACTCCTGCATTTCCTCTTTAAAAACTTGCATGCCCCACAGGGGGCACTACTGCTATAACCTCCCCTCCTTGGAGACGCCCAGAGTACTTCAATCACCCTCTTTCTTTTCTGGTTACTTGCACCAGCAGCTTCTGGGTGTTCCACTAAATCTGGGGCACTACTGCTGAAACCTTTCCTCTTTGGAGAGGCTTCCCCTACTTCAATCACCCTCTTTCTTTTCTGGTTACTTGCACCAGCAGCTTCTGCGTGTTCCACTAAATTGGCTTCACCAGCAGCTTTTCTGTGCTCCATTTTTACAGTTACTTTGATTGATCTTCTGAATACCCTTAAGCCTCTAGTTTTCAAATTGGCTTGGGGTGGAGTTTAAATTATGTATCATAATTTACCGCCCATATTGCCATTGAGATGAGCATGACTAGATTTGTAATTGATGAGCATGACTAGATTTGTAATTAATGTTTATTTGGATAGTGGTTAGATTTATTAAGTGTAGTTTTTATTGAATTTGGTTTGGAGCAAGAGTTTTTTTTAAGTTAATCAGTTATATGGTTAGCTCAAGTATTTTAGGTTATAAATGTAGAGAAACAAAGTATGTATATTTTTGTAAATTTTAATCCCTAAATAAGTTGTGAAAATTATTATTTTATTCATAATAATTATATTTTATATATTAAATTAATATTTAATTTGACAATATTTTTAAAATTAAATAACAGCTATTATTATATATACTTTTAATTGAAATTGAAAAACAAAATTATTAAGTTAGATAGTTAAGTATTTTTTTTTAATCTTTTAACACTCTTTCAAATTTTAAATATTCAATAATAATAAGGTAATAATTGTAGCTTAGAAATGGTCATAATCTAAATAATGTATTTAATGAGCTATAACCTTAAATTATTATTTTTCATAAAATATACATTTTAATATATTTTCTAACATATTATAATTAATAGACAAAACAATACTTTTGTAAGTTAATGAGCATAATTTGGTCAACTTATTATGTTATTTGACACCGGATTAAATTATAAATGTAAAATATGTATATTTTAATGAATTTTAATACTTAGTAAGTGAAACCAATCTTTAATCCATAAATAATGAGATTTTATACACCAAATTAAGATTCAACTTGACCATATCTTTAAAATTAAATAAAAATTATAAAAATAAATTATTAAGTTAGATAGTTGAAAAAATTTAATCTTTTAAATATTAAATACCAATAAGGTAATATTTATAAATTGAAATGGTCATATGCTTAATGAATTTCCAATTTTAAATTATTATTTTATGAAAAAACTATATTTAAATATATTTCTCTAACACACTAATTAATAGACAAAATTATCTTTTTCTCTGCACTTTTTTGTTTAATTTTTCTAACACCCTTCAATAAAGTTGTAAATTTTGTTACCACATATGACTTCCTAAAAATTGTGTGGCCAAGTAAAGGGCTAAGATGGATACTAAAATATAAATATTATTTTATTTCTTTCAATAAATAATATAAGCTATGGCCAACCATAAACTCAACGCAAAAAGTTATAAAAAAGAGTTTCATTCACGACATAGTTATTTATCTCCCAAGAGATAAATAATCTCAGTTATTTCTCTCTCTAGAGATAAATAATTTGAGTTGAGACAAGGGATCCAAGGAGGTGATAGGGAAGAAAACATGAGGCAACCTTGGAGAGTTGGTAAGTGTTGGGTTCTCTCCAAAATTAAGGAAGCAAATTGTTAGGGTGGTAAGTGCTATAAATTAGCTCTAGTAGTGTTAGAAATTAGGTGTGTTGCTAGTAGATTTGTTTAGAGTTGATTTTAGTAATAATTTTACCTTATAAGAATGTAGTTAATGGTTCAATTAGCGGTTTTTAGCTCAATTTTTTATTTATTTATTTATTTATATGTATTTTTCATCATAGTTATGCTGGCTTATCGGCTCACTTAAATAAGGCATTTAATATTCTACTAGTGTACACTAGGTAAAATTGCGAAGGCATTTAATATTCTACTAGTGCAGAGTAGGTAAAATTGTTTTTGGTTAAATTTTTATTGTTGGAATTTGGCCAAAGTTAATCATGCCCAATTCTAACCAGATGCCAATTCCAGAATTTGATGGGAACCATTATGATTATTGGTGAATAAGGATATGAGGAGCGAGCTGATTGGAATGCCCTTACAACCAATGAAAGAACAACAAGAAAGGAAGCAAGGGAGAAGAATGCTCAAGCTTTGTTTCACATTCACATAGCTCTTGAAAAGAGTTTATTTTCGAGAATATCATGAGCAAAAACTGCCAAAGATGCTTGGGAGACTCTACAAGAACCTTACCAAGGTAGTGATCAAGTTAAGGTGGTAAAGCTTGAGACATTGAAGTGAGACTTCAAGAATTTAAAGATGCAAGACATTGAAAGTGTGAGTGACTATTGTGTGAGAGTGAAAGATGTAGTCAATAAAATGGCTAGACTTGGAGAAACTATAAGTAATGAAGTTTTAATTAAAAAAGTATTGATATCTTTAACACATACATGGAATCATGTTGCCATAATCATGGAAGAAAGTAAGGATTTGAAAAAACTACAATTTGATCAATTGGTTGGATCTTTCATGTTTCATGAAGAAATATTGAAGGACACTTTTGAAGGTGTAGAAAAAGAGTTTTCCTCTAAATTACAAATTACAAAGAATGAAGATGCAAGCAGCCAAAATCAATTAAGGTCAAGTTAAATGGCAAAGCCAAAATTCTTCAAGAGGTAGAGGAAGAGGTGGGTCAAGTGGAAGAGGTAGTTTTAGAAGAAGAGGTAGACGTAGATTTGATAAGAGAAATGTTCAATGTTATTATTGTAATAAGTATGGCCACTTTGAAAGAGAATGTTGAAAGAAGGTAAAAATGATAATAATGGTCAAGAAAGTGGTGAGTATCCGCGAGATCACTTATTTTTATCTTATGCCAAAGGTGAAAATACCAGTAAAGATGTTCGACATCTAGATTTTGTATGCTCTAACCATATGACTAACCATATGGAGATGGTGTTTGCATTAAATTCCTCTTTTCGAGAGGATCAAAATATATCAATTATCATCTCATTCGGACAAGAAAAAGTGTGATTTTTGAATTTATGACCACACATGTGTAAATTGATCATGTTGACTTCATCATCATGTAGTCTCAAGAATGCCAATGGATGTGTCTCTTCACCCACAACGAAATGAATAAATACAAGAGACCTCATGCCTCATTTGGACATCCATCACTCACACATTCTTCTCCCTCTCTTCATCATATTGGTTCATACAGCTTGGGGTAGCCTCTCTCTCTCACACATGTGCAGTTAGGAAGACATAACTTCTAGGAAGAAATTAAAGGCTGAATTTCAAATAGTTTGACAAGCGTTGAACAACATTGACCAAGGATATTTGGACTAGTTTTGGCTATGGTTCTTGGGTCATAATTTCAATTTTCATAGGCCGCATTGAGTGGAACATAAGTTTTTCTGGACTATTTGACTTACATTGACTGTAGGTTGACCGAGTTTGACTAGATATTTTGTTACTATTTTGGGTTGACTTTTACCATTGCTTGAGGTCAAGTTTGACTACCTTTGACCGAGCTTCAAAGGAGGTATTTGGAAATGATGATTTTACTTTGTATTAAGCTAGTCAATTTGACTTTTCTATCGCCTCTCTTTGTTGAACTATTGAATAATAAGAAGAAGAATTGTTCAAAGGGTTTTCGCCACATTAGGGTTTTTCCTTGGCATCCACCAAATTTGGTGTTCTCTTATATTGGCTTGTCTTTTCCATTTGTTTTTTGTTGTATGTGAATTTATTGTCGACGTGATTAATGGTTAACATGATTGCTACTAGAAATAATTGCAAATTGTTATTGGCTTGCTAAATGAACATTGAAGTAAATTGTGTTAAGCATAGAACATACGATTGTTATCTAAATTTAACACTCCACGTGAATGGTAATGGCATGTCAAATACACATCAATAATTCATCGATTAAATCATGATTTTTTTCTTGCCCCCATGAGGGACACTATGGCACTAAAATCAATCCTCAATGACTTCATGGAAGCCTCAAGGACTCTAATAAACAGGGAAAATCCAATTTCTATTTCTTTAACACTAATGGGATTGTCCAAAGACACCATTCCCATCTATTGAATTTCCAAATCAATAATATCCCCTCTAAATATTTGGCTATAGCAGATACCTCTTTGTGCTCTATGTGTTGGCAAAGAATTTTGAAAGGATAGCTAATTATTTTGACATATGGGCGTTCTAATCCATCGAAATGGCATGAAGGCTTATACTCCTCAAGTTTATTCTCCAATCTCTCTGTATGCATCAATTGTCATCTTTAGTTCAACCTAATGTTATTTTCAAATCAATTACATCACTCGAGAAATAATTCCTTTGGAGTGGAGCAAACAAGGAAAATAAGTGGTCATTATATGTCTTGAAAAAGTTGGGTTTTCTTAAGTTGGATAGAGGATTAGATTTAAGATACCATGAAATAGTAAATAAAGTAGTAGGAGTGCAATTATTGTGGAGTTGGATTCAAGGAGGAGAAAAAAATTGGAAACAAATATGGGGTAGGAAATATGATCACTCCACTCTCAAATCAGATAAGCTATAATCTATAGAGTAACCTCTAGGTTCATCCATATGGAATATTTCTCTCACCAAACAGAGCTTAATTCAAAGTCATGCTTTTTTACAAATTCAATGTGACTACATTGCATTCTTCTAGAAATATGCTTGGAAATAAATGTTTTGTTTGAGGGATCTTGCTTGGAAACAAATTAGTTGAAGACTTTCCATCACATCAAACTCATTCCTCTTGGAATTTTTCAGCTAAGGGGTTATAAAATCGAAAAATATTTATCTCCCATGATCAAGATAAGATCCAATGGGGTTATCTAAGCGAGGGGACATTTACTCTTAACGAATCATTCTCTCTTCAAGGTAGTTATAAAGGCATTAAATAGCATCCCATCTCGTGGAAAATTGAGGCATATGGTCTTTGGCCTAAGGTTTCTCAATTCTTCCCGCTATTGGGATGATAAAATATTATTACATGGGAAGAAATAAGGAAAAAAGGAATTAATGTCCCCTTGATTTTCACTCTTTATTGGAACCAAGAAGTCTTTATGGAGGATATCCTAAATGCATGCCACTTCTCTAAATCTCTTTATAGTAAGGTTTTATTTCTTTTTGGATCCTCAAATCACAATTTTAATGCCTTGGTGGAAACATTGGAGCATTTGACATATAACATATTCAATCATTTGGTGGTAAATAGAGCACAAACTCTAGAAACCAGTTTTTCCATGTGGTTGCCTTGGAAACAAAGAAGCAAATGAGTATTCAAGAAAAATAAAAAGAGTGAAGACTCGGCATGTAAATCAATTTTGCAAAACATCATGGAGACCATTATCTCATAATCTTGGTCTCAAAAATATTGGAAAATGAACCTACATGAATTTATAATCCTATATAAATATTGAATCTCTCTCCATCCATGATCCCATTTATTCCCCCGAAACCACTATCTCCCAAAGTTTCCTCCCCCGCCGACCCCCCTTCCCACCCCATGGTGGGGTTCACAAAGTTAAATTTTGATGGTTCTTCTAAAGGCAAACTAGTTTAGATGGGATATGAAGGAATCTTACACAATTTCGAAATCCATACATTGAAGATCTATAATATGAGTTGTGGTGATAAAAGAAACAATGTAGTTGAATTCCTAGATTTTAAACAAGTTCTGAGTTTGGAAATCAATGAGGGATACTCAAACTTCAAGTAGATGTGGATTTGTAACGAGTTATTGAGACTATTAGTAAAATCATGATCTAGGTGGATGTTGGTGGCCACCCGACTATCCCACTTGGACCCCCACAACTGTCTCTTTCAGTTTTTCAGTTTCCTTAATTGCAGCACAATTTACTATTTTTACGAGTTTTTCAGGTCCTAAACTTTGGTAGCTATTTTGAGGCCATAAACGACATTTTTTTAGCAATATACCATGAGTTATTTTTTCATAAAATCATATTTTCCGTCGTATTCCTTGGAAAGATATTTCCAACGGGGTATCATGTGCATCAAACAGAGATAATATGACCAAGTCATGGCCCCGGGAAGTTGGTTGTCTAACTAACCCCAATGGGCCCATAAACTATTGGTGTTACATCTCCTTGCATTAGGGTTTTGGTTGTTTAGAGCTTTATCTTATTGTTTGACAATAAAAAGGCCCTTGAGCCTCATTGTAACACAGTTCAGAGGCATGTAGCCATTACATCTCTTCTCAGAGATAAGCTACCATCGTCGAGCTAGTCTCATTTCCATACTGATTCTAATGATATTTCATTATTTGATATTAATCAAAGGAAGTGTTAGTTCTACTACATCTCTGTATTTATGGTTATATCTATAATTTGTTGCATTACTATTTAAATTCATATCAGTGGTATGAGAGCGGTATGCTCTTTCCCTATTTTTCTTTGCATGTACCCAACGAGGTCGGGATATAAGGAGTTAGGGCTTGAACTAGTCGAACCTTTGCAATAGTAGCCTCACAAATATTGACGACCTCCCATGGAAGAAGAAAAGAAAGATGAGGTGGCAAGAGATCCTATCAAAATATTGCTCGAAGAAGCTCCCAAGCTACAAAGGAACGCGATGATGGAAAACTTTTCCTAGATCCTTTAGTGGCTACCTAGGGGCAACACATCTAAAAGCTACTCTAGAAATGCCACATTACTTAAGGTATAATTTAACTTTGAAATCCCCATATTCGAGGGACAAATAGATGCAGATATCGTAGATAAATGGTTGAATCTGTTAGAATGATATTTTTCTGTTCATGATTTTTCTGGCCGAGAAAAGATTAATTTTTCTCTTCTCAAAGCCACCCCCCATGTCAAGGACTCGTGAGAAACCTATTGTGAGTAGAAGGATGAAAGTATGAACTCACTTTTTTTAGTCGCTCCCACTTGGAATTCATCTGGGGATACCATAGAGGAGTAGTACTACCCTTTTAGAAGATATGAGGAAAAATACATAAATTGGACCTTGCTACAACACGGAAGGGACCAAGACGTGCTAGATTTTACCAATATTTTTCTTACCCTTCACACAAAGTTGGGTATTAAGGATTCTGAGTGGAATTTTGTACTCAAATACCATGGCTACCTACATAGATATATCCAGGATGAGATGGAGTACTTGGACGTCACCTCGCTTAGCACGGTGTACCGATACATTGTCAAGATCGAGTAGAATTTTAAACAAAAGATGCGAGACTTTGGATCCACGAATCTGAATCATGAGAAAGGCTTCCCCAAACCATAGAACCAAGGAAAAAGCCATGATGGGGCGACCTAAGGCAACCCATCAAAGCCAAAAGAAAAGAACAACACCACAAAGTCAAAGAAGGAAAGAGGAAAGTGGTGTGAGTTCCACAAGAGCCCCACTCATAACACAAGTGTCGAACGAAGCAGTCATTGGTGGTTGAGTTAAAGGCTTCAGAATTAGATGCATGTTCTGACCCTTAGTCAGAACATGACAAGAGGAATGACAAAGGGAAGCAGATCATTGATGTGGAGCCTAGCACCACTGTTGCCACCGCCAAGATCTAGAAGAATGAGCTTGAAGATCTAGAGGAGGTGCAACATATTTTCCACTCACAAATGTGAGTAAAGGGTTCGTCACTGAAATTTGTTGTCAACAATGGAAACCAAGAGAACCTCATTTTAGCAGAGGTCATGAAGTAGTTGGGACTACCAACTACACCACACCTAAATCCGTACATTATCTCGTGGCTTCACTAAGGAAGCGATCTCTGAGTCCGTGAGTAGTTTCGCCTTCCCTACAACATCAACCCCTTCGTAGATGACGTATTGTGTGATGTTGCACCTCTTGATGTTTGTGATGTATTATTAGGCCAATCATACTTGTGGAAGCGACATGTTGTGTATGAGTCAAGGCCTCATGTTGTCACTATTTCTTTCGGTAATTCATTATACATGATATCAGAGGTAGCCTCACCTACTGCAACCTCTTTGATCTCTACTAAGAAGTGCAGTAAGATCATCTATGAGACTAGGAAATTTATGTTCTTTCTAGTTCACTTTCAAAGCAAGGGGAATATTATAGCCACATTGATGGCCCCTGGGAAGGGTTCCTCCACGTAGCAGAAGTAGGTGGATACGGTCATGAAATAATACAAGAACATCTTCTTCTCACCCACGGGGGTATCGTTGCACCGTCAAGTCAAGCATTCATTCAATCACCCTCCTAGAGCACCTCTACCCAATGGGACGATATATTGTCACTCGATTATGGAAAATGCCAAGAAGAAGCAGTGGCATGATCAAATTTGGTTCCTACACAAGTTTCAAGTGGGCGACAAAGTCTCGTTGCATCTGTAGAAAGAATGCCTTACAAGAGCCCATCGGAATTTTAGATCACTCTAATATGGTCCTTACACCATCACCAAGGTTGCAGGAAACAATGCGTTGAAGCACAAAATTCCCCCATTCCTTTGAAGGCACCGAGTGTTCAATATGGACCGCTCTTGGCCATGCTTACCTCCATTAATTGACACATTAGATATTGTAGAACAACTCATGAGGGACCCTCAAGTTAGGGTTTTGGTTGTTTAGGGTTTTCTCTTATTGTTCAAATATAAAAAGGCCCTTGAGCCTCATTGTAATGTAGTTTAGAGGCATGTAGCCACCACATATCTTCTCAAAGATAAACTACCATCACTAAGCTAGTCTCATTTCCATACTATTTGTAAGCATATTTCATTATTTGATATTAATCAAAAGAAGTGTTATTTCTGCTACATCTTTGTATTTATGGTTATATATGTAATTTGTTGTATTCCTCTTTAAATTCAGATCAAATCATCAATGGAGCATCAATTAACAAATAATCTAATATTTGGAGAATCAAACAAATCATCTCTTATATCTAGAAGCTAGTTTAATAAGTCCTTGTGCCGTTGTTTCTTGCTCAAGATGAGATCGAAATAGAGGGAATAATTTTCCAAATGTGGGCTGTAAGAATAACAACACTTGTACCATTGAGTTCTCACGTGAAGGGGAGATGCTTAGTTTTAAATGATATTTGCAAATCATTTTAGATGTTAATAGCCTACCCTCGATTAGGGTGACTAACAATGAGGAATTGGATGTTGGGGAGAGCGTCTCCCATATCCCATTGCATTGAACAAGGAGGGAGGCATTGCTATCCTAAACCATGCATAGTGCTTATGATTTTATTAGACATTCACCATAATTTTAAGCCTACTATACTTCTTTTCTCTTCTAACGAGCATTGTCAGTGCTTGAAATTTTTGCAATGGTAAATATCCTACCCTATTGTAGGTGGGATTATTCCATCATCTATCTAGTGATGTCGAGAATGCACTTAGTGAAAAGTCTACAGATCTATGGTGGGATTATTTTTTTTTCTCTAAAGAAGTGTTACTTGTTTTTGGGGATGCAAGGGCAGTGCTCGAGGATTGCATGGTCTCCATTATAATTTCAAAGTTCTATAGCTACAATTGCTTATTTGATTTTTTAGTTAATGGATTAGAGTCTCAAGTTGGGTCTCAAGCAATTTTAGGTTGTGCAAATCTAAAAACATGGACAACACTATACGGGGAGGAAGTTGGCATCATCACCACGCACATAATGCATTTATCTTTGTTTTTTTGGAACCTCGTGATAATGTATTTTGGCTATTGGATTTTCTAGTGAATCGTATTATCTCTTCCCTCTTCGATTTGTTTGTGTTGTTCTTTTCTTGTTTTTTTATTTTAATTCCCCAAGGGGTTCACTATGTCTTTCACCTTGGGGTCTTCTAGCTGCAAGGGTCACGATGAAAGGTGTGGTTGTGCTTGGGGTCTAAAAGTTTGACTACATGCCCAGGACCAAGCCCAAATGATTTTTGTTATATTCCACTCACCAATACCTTGAGAAATTTGTGAAGAAATCAGTCAAGTTGATTCTTCGAGCACTAGTGACCACTAGGCTTATTCTAACTCTAATATTCTGGGAGAAGAGTCAAACTAGGTTCGTGACCCTTTTTATGCCATGGGAAGAGATGACCAATACCTAATTTCCATCACCCTCCATTGACAAATGAAACCTCTTTTGGGTCATCCTAAAATAGAAGAGTGAAGATCGTAATGACATAACTTTTATCGTGAAAAAATATTAAGTGGGTGCAGTGATATCAACATTCATCTTTGGCTAGCTTGGATGCTTGTCTGACTCATCTCGAAATCCACCTTCAATGTGAGATCAATCCCACTACTCTAGCAAACACTAGCACACATGTTCTTGCTCTAGTGACATATTTGAATGTGTGGCCTCATGTTATGTTTTTAAGTAGTTGTTTTGTTTTTCTACATAGCTTAGCATTAGTCATTTCTTGAGAAAGGTGACAAACTAGGTCTACAAAAGAATTTCTTAATGCTAAGCTCACAAACCAAACATTGGAATGCATATGAATTGCAAATGACAAATTATAGAAGTATAAAGAACACTAGATCTACACGATAAGAATTATGTCTAAGATAAATTATATGTTATTAATTAATCTCAAACATGGATTTTAGAAATATTATAGCTTTTTTTGTTTTTTTTGTGTAAATTAGTAGATGTATATTAAATCATAAAATTACATAGGATACAAAAAGTCTGTATGAAAAAACAGAGAAAACATATCCATCTAGTTTTCTGAAAATGACTGTCAGCACCTGAACCTGCATCTTTAGAATTCGAGACTAACCATGCAGGGCTGCCTAACAAGGGACACAAATGAGAAAAGGCAACCATCCAGGGTTTCTTTGACAGAAGAGACAAATGAAAGAGGGCCTGTAGGACCTCATAACTACCACAAAGAGAGACAAAAGGAGAGAAAAACAAGAAAACATGAAGCCATTACAGCTTCAGAATCACATAATCTTTGTTGGTTGCACTTGGATTGGCTGTTGCAGTCTCGTTATCAAGATTCAGAATCCTTTGAGGAATGGGGTGCTTCACCATGCTGGTGTCAGTTTCCTCTGCTGGGACATCCACAACAATATTAGTCCCCTATCAAATGGAGAGCTTGAGGAGATTGATGAGAGTTCCCAACTTGTGTGACAGGATTTTGACTTCTTGAGTCAATGCACTGATGTTGAACTCCATAGCATCTAACTTTGTTGAATTCTCAGTTGAAATGAGTGAAGTGGCTTGTGTGCTTTCTTGATTTCTTCTGCCTACATGCTGAGCACTCTAGCCAACATTGTCTTCATACGCCACGTTTCACTTTGAGTTTTAATGAATTGCGTGGCTCTGGTTGTCGCCGTGCCTGGGTCCGATATCCAGTCCATTTTCATCTCGAGATCTTGAAATTCCATTTGTTCTTCTTCCTCGATGAAAACAACTTCAAGCTCTTCAATTTTTCAATTTTCTTTCTTATTGATATGGGTCTCATAAGCCTCATGGGCTTTTTTCAGGTCCCGATTAGCAGACGCATTACGACTACCCTCTCGAGCCATAGTGTTATTGCAGGTGTTGGCATGTATAGAGGAGACAGTGAACTTCCTAATAGCACTAAGATTGTCAAGAATCGAGCAAGGAGAATGTGATGTCTTGATTTCCTAGTTGATTACCTTAGTTATAGCTGAAGGTCAAATGTTCTGGATTGAGATCTCCCACTTCGCCTTTTGAAATCCACTGTTCCTGACATAATAACTCTCATTTAGCTTTCTCAGCTCCTTTTCATGATGTCGATCTAGAGCCATTACTCTGCCACGCTTGAGGTTGCTGGTTCAAAGCCAAGTGTCCTCACTTGTTTCTTCCTCATTGTGACGATCATACTTTTTGTTGATTGTCCTCCGCATCCTATACACTTCATCCTTGTGGATGATTTTCCACCTTTCCCTAGGTACCCCATAGGCCTATCATCTGTTGTACCTCCGTTTGGAGTTAAGTATATTGCTAATTTAGATGAGTTACTAATGAGCCATATCCTATAGCCTGTCTTCCACTCTCGATTCTCCTGTAAGATCCTGCCTTGAGATGAGAGTGCACTAATTCCTAAGCTCATCCCCTATGACATCTTGCCAACACATGTCAATGATCTCCATCGGATGGTCGACCACGTGGTTGGCAAGGTTTTCCGCTAAGACATTTTCTTTCCGCCTAACTGCGTGTGGAACAATGCTACTAAGGGAGGAGAGATGTCTCGCAATGAGCGCTATAACCATGGCTAATCTCCAGTGCTTCATAACTTTCTTCATCCGTGTCCCATTTTGCATTCTTCTAGCCGCAGTGATGGCCAAGAGGGAATATCCTTCCACTATTACATAGCCTTTACCCAGACGGATGAGGGTTTGCAACCCCTATTCCAAGGCCGCGAATTCTGCTTCATTATTGGTGGCCTCCCCAAGCGCTCTGTAGAAAATGTGGAGGATTTCACCTTTGCCATTACGGATGATGCCTCCAAGCCCTACAGGACCAGGGTTACCCCTGGAGGCCCCATTGAAATTTAATTTGTAGAACCCGAGGGTGGGGGGCATCCAGGTTGAAGGAACAGGAGCTGGTCGAGGGTGGTTTTCTTGAGCCTTATGACTCATCACACCATTCATGCCAAACAACAGCAGGATGCGAGAATCGTTGGGAGTGAGCATCTTGTCCTGCTCCACTTTGCAGGTCGTAAGGGTAGTCTCTTTTAAATTGTGCATGATGATTGTTTTGATGGTTTCAAGCTGCTTGGCTTCTTTTTCAAAAATTCTTCTATTCCTCTCTTTCCAAATGTTCCAAACTATGAAACTGGGGCAGAGCCTCCAAAGGTTGTTAACTGTATTACAACTGGAATACTTTGTGTGTCAATTTGCAATGGAGTCTTGAATAGAATCTCTGTGTCTATTTATTTGTTTCAATATTCCCTTCATACATTCCCACAGATTATTGTTCCAGGCACAGTTATTAAGGAGATGGTTCATCATTTCCTCATCCTTTTCATAGAGGGGGCATCTGGAAGGCCCAGTAAAACCTCTTTTCACTAAATTCTCCGAGGTAAGGATTTTGCAATGCATGAGAAGCTAAAGAAAATACTTTATCTTTGGCCAGAATGCATTGTTCCAGACATTTGGGTACCAAACTACTTTGTTTTCAAGGTCCTGGTGCTCAATATACATTCTAGCCTCCTTGAGGTTGAAAGTTCCCCCGTCGAGTTTACCCCAAATGAGTTGGTCCTCCTCGTGAGTGGACTGCATCATTCTCTTATTCAGAGCAAAGTTTAAGGTGCTGAGGAGGTCTATCATGTCGTCCTTCAGGGGGAGAGGCTCTAAGTTCCATTTCCTCCAGTGCTAGTTCTCATTGCCACCAAACTAATATTGATGGACTTTTATCTTGCCTGTCTCCTGAAACCATCTCTGTAGGGAAAGATAGTTGGGGTTTTCGAGTTTAGGTAGTTGTTGCCATGCCTCCTCTTAGAATAAAGCATTCTTGCCATTACGAATTTCCCAAAAGCAGTGGTCCTGAATGAGGTGGTTGTTAGCTCTGGATAAATTCCAAATAGGGGAACCTTTAGGGGCATCTATCATTCTGATCAGATCCTCAGCTTTCCAAGTTTCGACATATTTGGCCTTCCACAGTTTTTCCCAAGGTGTATGGGGTTCCTTGATCCAATGCCACCAAATCTTGGCTCCATAAGCTTTGTTGATAGTGTCGAGGTCTTGCAGCCCTAAGCCCCCCACGTTTTTGGACTTGCATAATTTAGTCCAAGCTATAAGTGCCCATTTATGTTTATCTACTTTTCCCAACCAAAGAAAGACTCTTTGAATATTCCTAATTTTATATATAACCATTTTTGGAGCTGGGAAGATAGAAAGCATATAGAGAGGAATGGCTTGCAGAGCCACCTTAGTCATTACAAGTCTTCCTGCAAAATTCAAAATTCTATTGGTCTAGTAATTTCCACTATCCTCTACCCTAGAGAGAAAATGCTCCAAGTGGAGTTTCTGCCAAGGCTTTCCAGTGAGAGGAATGCCAAGATATTTAGATGGGAGGCTACGTCTTTTGAAACCAATGATATTAGTGACGTTCTTTTGGATTGCCAAGTGTGTATGGAAGAAAAAAATAGAGGATTTATTGAAGTTAAGATCCATATGAGATGCTTGGCTGAATAGGTTCAAAATGGCTTTGAAACCTTGGGCTTCCTTAACTAAAGGGGTACCATGCAGCATGGTATCAGCTATGAATTACTGATGAATAGTTCCAGGAGAGTGATTCAGGGGCTGAAGACCTTTGATGATATTCCTATCCTTAGCCGATTTAATGATGCAAATTAGTCATTCCATTAAGATAACAAAATGGAAAGGGGATATAGCATCACCCTAATGAATGCCTCTCGAAGGGAAGAAGGGGTACAAAGGGGCGCCATTAACCAAAATATAGAAGTTGGGAGATTTGACCATGGCCAAAATCCATTTGATCCAACACTGGGCAAAACAAAAATCTTTCAAAATAGCTTCAAGATAATTCCAAGAGACCTTATCATATGCTTTTGAGAGGTCCAATTGAATGATCATTCCAGCCTTTTTCTGAGACTGAAGGGTGTGGATCATTTCTTGTGCCAATAAAACATTGTCCATGATTTGCCTGCCTTCCACATAACCCGACTGCTCTTCTGAGATGACCAAAGGGAGAATAGGATTTAACCTATTGGCCATGACTCTTGAAATGATCTTGTACAACAGAGTGCAGAGAGCTATAGGTCGAAATTTAGAAGGTGTGCAGGCAGCCTCTTCCTTGGGGATGAGGGCAATAAAAGTGGAGTTTAAGGATTTAAGTATGGAGGAGGACCTTCTAGAGTCCTTGACTACCGCCCATATGTCCTGCTTCACTATATCCCAACAAGTTTTGAAGAAGTCAATGGTGAACCCATCTGGCCCCGAGGCCTTGCCATTGGCCATGTCTTTGATTGCCACTTCTACCTCCAAAAGGGTGACCAGGTGGTCTATGGACTTGTTCTGTTTCTCTTTGATTACCTTGGGAATAGAGGTAATGACTGCATTGATAGCCTCTTATCTGTTGATGTTTGGTTTTGAAGTAATAAGACTGAAGTGATTCCTGTGGATGGAGGCAATCTCCTAATGAGATTGAAAGAAGGTCCCATGTTCATCCTTAAGCTTGGTTATTTTATTAGTGCATCTGCAATCCGTGGCTAGCCAATGGAAAAATTTGGTGTTTTTCTCCCTGTCGTTCAGCCATTGAATACAGGATTTCTGTTTCCATAAAGTATCTTCATGATTACATATCTCATTCCATTTTTGTAGGAGGTTACGCTCCGTGTTAATGGAGTTTTGATATATGTCCCCCTTGATATAGTTGGTATGTATTAGAGTCATATGATTCTCCAAGTCTTGCTTGTCCTCAAAGATATTGCCAAAGACCTCTTGGTTCCAAGTTCGTAGCGTTTCCTTTATGTGCTTCAATCTAGAGTGGAGCCGAAACATTTTGGTACCTCTAACGTCCAAATGCTTGTTCCACCACAGTTGGATGTTGGTGGTGAAAGTGAGAGGACTGAGCCAAAATTTTTCAAAGCGAAAAGGTTTGTTTTTTGGAGTTCCAAGAATGGTTGCATGTAAAGAGATGGGCCAATGATCTGATCCTCCAAATGGAATAATATCAGATTCCAGTGTGACTCCCTCAAGGAGAATGGTGTCTGAGATTAGAAACTGATCAAGCCTAGATGTGATAAGCCTATCCCCTCCTCTCTTATTATTCCAAGTGAAAATGCCATTTTTGGGTTGGATGTCCACCAGGTTATCCGTTCTTATGAAAGAAATGAAGGCCTCTGCATCTCTATTTAGGGTTTGAAGTCCACCCTTATTTTCCCCAAGAGAGGTAATCATGTTGAAATCGTGCCATAGATGGCCTTAGCATTAGAGTGTCTTTGTTGCATCTTGGATAGGTTGTACAATAGCTGTAGCTTATCCTCCAGCCTTTGGGGGCTGTAAACATTAGTGGATAAGTAAGTTCCAGCTTCTTCGAGGATCTGCATCTCAAGGGAAATGAAAGATCTAGAGGCCTAAGCATTAAGGAGGAGTAGAGAGTGTGGGTTCTAGAAGATGGCTAAGCCCCATTCCAGACCATTACCTTCTATCTCCAAGTGCTCCATTCTCTTTCCCATGTTTCTTCCTATCCCTTCCAGCTTTAGCTTAGAGCATTTGGTTTCCTGTAGGAAAACAATGTCTATATTTTCCTGTGTGACTTTCTTTTTCAATAACCTTTGTTTGGTTTGGCTGTTGAGCCCTTTTGGATTCCATGAGAGTATATTCATAGTTAAACAATAATTATGAGGAGAGAGGGAAAGCCTCAAGGGCTTTCATCTTGCCCAAGTTGATGAGCATTTGGCTGAGCTCATGGAAAGCTTCATAGTTTGTTCTTCTCCCCACTTTCTTTTTGTGTTTTGCAGTAGAATGAGTTTGATGTAGGTTTTGTGTCTTAATGCTGAGTCCCTTTGTTACACCCAGACCCCTTTTCTGCCTTCTGAAGGCTGCGTCCTCCCTTGATAGAAAGAGGAAGTTGACTCTGTCAATCTCTTCCTCTCGAATGTGCTCCACTCCTTTTTGTTTCCATTGCTCAACTATGGTATTAAGGTCCATTCCTTCTTGTTCTAGAGTGTCATTTAGGTCCTAATCCTCTGTGCCCACTTCACTTAATGTCATTTCCTTGTCCCCTTCTGTGTCTTTCCTCAATCGTGGATCTCAGAGAAAATCATCAATCGAGATTGGAGTTGGCATCTAGGTGTTCTGATTGTTCATTTCTGGGATTTCTTACTCAGATGCCGGTGTTTAGGTATCCTCATCTGCCCTAGTTTCCTCTCCAAGCACCTCAAAGGCATTCATAGACCTTTTGTTGGTGTTTCCTGTCTTCATTTGGTTTCTTCTGTTGGTCTGGTGTCTGCCTGTGGGTCAGACGAAACAATCCTAATTTTTGCTTGGGAGATCCTTAGCCTTCTCTACAGGTTTGTGCAGGGGACATTCCCAGATCAGATGGTCATGTTCATGGAATTTTCTGCATTTGAAGGGTATTTTTTCGTAGTCTATGGCTTGGAAAAAGACTTCATCTCTATATTCCAACCATAGACCTTCATGAAGAGCACCTCAAACATCCATTTCAACATAGATTCTAGTGCAAGATGTGTAATTTTTTTGGAGGGTTTCTTTAGACACTTGAATGAATGTGTCGAGTTTATTACCGATTTGTTCCAAAGTCATCGGTCTCTAGTAATCAATAGGGAGGGAAAACAGGTGAATCCAAACAGGAACATGCTTGAATGTTTCCTATTCTAGTGTGAAATTTGGTTTCCAAGGTCTCATGTAGAGGCTTACCGAGGCATAGAAGTAAGGGCCTCCATCAAAGATGTGGTCTCTATCTTCAAGGGTTGCAAAGACCATCGTAAAAATTCCTTTGGCCGCCCAGTGGAGTTTAAAATCTCCTTTATGCTTCTAGGTTTGCTTGATCCATTAGCATAAGGCTTTCTCTATGGCCCAAAAGCCCATGAATTTGGAGATCACTGCATGAATAGCCATATGATACCTATAGGCTTGCACTAAGGGGTCAGAGATGATAACCCTCAGGCTTTATGTAGTTTTTGGCTTGCAATGCCCCTGGTCTCTCTGTTGTTTGTTTTTCGTGGCTAGACCTTCTCGATCTAGGCATTTCAAGGGGGAGGTTTAAGTAGTCTCCACTTCTTTGGTATTCTTTCCCACTCCTTGAGTGGGATCTGGTTTGTCTTTTCCTTCGAGAATTTTGATGCCTTTTGTCTGGTTTGGAAGCTGGGTTTCCTTAGTGTTGCCATCCAGTGTTGTCTTCTCGTTGAGCTCAATTTTCCCTGTGGTGTCTAAACCTGTGATCTGCACTCATTCCAAAGGGCTTTTACCTTTGTCCAACATTTTTTGTTTGTAGGAAGGGGCCCCATTGGCCCCCACTTGCTTCATCCATTGGGTGAGGGCAAGCCCCCGCTACCTTAGATCAGTGAAAAGGGCACTGCCCCTGCCAAAGTGGGTAACAATGCACATACTGCAATCCAAAACCCTAGGTTAGAGAGTTATAGAACCAAACACACTCTCCATACTATTTTAGAAATATTATAGTTACCAATTTTAAAAATTATTATTTTAATTTATTTTAATATAAAGGATATTATGAATTTTTATTTTTATATGTATTTATTTTATTTATTTTCTTGAAAAATTGTTTGTAATTTTATTAAAAAATCAAATTTACAAATAACTAATTGAACTAACTCAACTTTTATTTATGTCATTAATTTTATCACTTTTTAGTTTTATTATAATCCTTAATTTAGGCAACCATATATAACATATATCCATCTCAAATATGGAGATGGAACCATATCATAAATGGATTGCTCCTGCACCTCGAATGGATCAGGTACTACCGACACAGCATGGGGGCGCTAGTGGAGTGGAATTTAATTTGTCACCCCACGTGCGTCACCAAATGAATTGTCCAACAAATTTTTGTTGTTAGATGAACTTCTCACCAACCCAGATGACACCTACACGCTCAAACATTTCCATTTGTTGCGGTGGATAAAGGCCTCCAGAATTTAGAAGTCCCCTCATGAGCGATACTTTTTCACTCAACTCATCTACCTGCATCAACATCATCATTTTGCATTATTATCGACCAAATGAACCAATATATATTAAAAATGAAACAAAAAATAAAAAGTACAACAAATAACTACTGAAAATTGAAATCCAATTAAGAACCTGGTGGGTCACAAAAACGCAACTCACCTACTGCAGGCTTCCCCTCCATGGCTGCTACTTTTAGCATGCATCAATGTGTAGGATCCAACGTCCTTGCCTCCTCTTCATATCACACACTCTCCATCGCCTCTTCATGCCTCTCTAGTGGAATATTCCAGAGAAGATTTGACATGTTGGCAGCCCCAAAAATTATGTGTACAGTTTGGAAACGGGTGGCTCCTATGTGGTCTACACTAAAATGGGGTGCAAACGCACACCCACCCCTATATTTCTTCTTTAAGAACTTGCATGCCTCCACATGGGGCACCACTACTCACACTTTCCCTCATTGTAGAAGCCACCCCTTCTTCCATCTCAACCACATTCTTTTTTTCCCTTTCTTGTACCCAAAGCTTCTAGGTGTTCCAAGAAACCACCTTTTGGGTGTTCCATAAAACCTTCTCCACTACTTTTCCATGCTCAATGTTTACACTTACTTTGATTGATCTTCTGTTTCTTTTGATTACCCTTAGCCCTCTAGTTTTCAAATTCGCTTTGGGTGGCGTTCAAATTATATATCATAACTTAGGGCTCATATTGCCATTGAGATAAACATGAGGAGATTTTTGTAATTAATGTTTATTTGGATAGTAGTTATATTGGTTGGTTTTAATGAATTTGGAGAGGAGGAGAGAAGTTTGAGAAGTTTTAAAGTTAATTAGTTAGATAGTCTTCTCAAGTGTATTAAGTGATAAATGTCTAATAAATTTAGTGAGACAAAGTATGTATATTTTTTTAAATTTTAATGCCTAAATAAGTAAGTGAAAATTAATTTTTTATTTATAAATAACTAGATTTTATGTACCAAATTGATATTTAACTTTACCATATCTTTAAAATTAAATAACAATTATTATTATATATATATTTATTAATTGAAAATAAAAATATAAAATTAAATTATTAAATTAGATAGTTATAAAAGAAAAAAAAATTTATCACTCATTTTAAATTTTAAATGTTCAATAATAATGAGGTAATATTTGTAACATACAAGTGGTCCTAATATAAATGATATATTTAATGAGGTAATATTTGTAACTTACAAATGGGCCTTATCCAAATGATGTATTTAAGGAGTTGTAATCATAGATTACTAATGTGAATAAAATGCAAGTTTTAAATTTCAATTCTAACTTAGAAATGGTCCAAATATAAATGATATATTTAATGAACTGTAATCTTAAATTACTATTTTGTGTAAAATTTATATTTTAATATATTTTCTAACATACTCTAATTAAGAAACAAAATGGCCTTCTTTTAGCCACCTTCTCTTTTCAAATTTGCTCAAAATTTGATGATAAGTTGTTTAATTTGCAACTATGGGTGTTCGAGGAAACCCCCTTCTAGGTGTTCCGGGAGGTGTACCCGTGACTTTTTTGTGCTCCATGTTCACAGTTACTTTGATTGATGATGGGACCCAACCCACTTGGCGACGCTTTTGTGCTTTATGTTATGAATCGGATCGATTACGTGGCAAATGTCTGGAATTCTCCCACGGTTCTGTAGGTTGGTGGTAGCTGGGTAGTAAATGCGGTCTTAATGACAGTACCCTGCCTCGGTATACTACTCAACCCTAATGTTTAACGCGTCTCTCGATCCTTCCTTTGGCTATTGTTCTGTTGCGTCGAGGATTTTGTTAGCTCTGCATTGGGAAAACGATGGTTGCGTTATGCTGCGATTCCTTCGGCTCTGTAACGAAACTTATGGGCAATGTGTGGTGCTTTAACTGGTTCTGGGTACTGTATGAGACCTTCGTTTCGTTTCTGGTTATTCTGTTCGTTTGTTCGAAAACAAATCTGTCTGGCTATGGAGGTTATTTGCCTGGTTTCGTGCTCAATCCTCGGTAAGTCACACTGCTACTTCGTTGGTTATGTCTTTTATGGATTCACTGGTTGTTTGGCTTGCTTGTGGTTATAACTGTAACTTTTGTTGGTCGTATTCGGCTGTGACTCGAATTTAGTCTCCCTGTTCACTATCATATGGCTTTCATTGTGCGGTCTCTGTATGTGCTACTAGTTCTCTGAGTTTTTTTTATTCCAAGTTCGATTTGTTGGTAATTATCTGGGTTCGTCTGCCTTCTCACGATGCGGCATTGACTGTGGTTGGAAGCACAGGGTTTTTCGGGATGCACCTTCGGATTTAACATAGGTATATTATCTCTCCATGCTTCAATTCCATCCTCTCCTTGTTCTGGGTCTAACCCAACTTGCCCCTTTTCTCTCCAGTCGCTCAACTTCGTTCACTGTTCCAGATATGGCTTCTCTTCGCGTCCTCTAGGTAAGGGTTTCATTTATCAGGTTAATTTTCTGTACAGGGTTTCGTTCTCTCTGTACTCTTCCTGTACCATGCACTAATTTTACCTTTGGCCCCTTTGCAGGTCTTTGTAGGCGACCTAGATGGCGTATTCTCCTATGTTCGGCGGTATTTGGTTGCTTGTATTCTGGGTAGGCCTGAAACTCGTTCTGTTTGTGAATGCTGGTTTTTGCGCTGGGAATGACCCGTCCACTAGTCTGCTTGTTTGTTCACTGTATTGTCGTTCTTCTGTAATTTTCGTTCTGTTCGACTCCGTGTGTAAGAGTATGGGAGTCTAGCATGACCCTGCTTGCTGGTCTCTCACAAACCCTAACTCAGTGTTTTCCGTTTTGGACCTAGGTTTTGGTAATTTAATCGTATTTGTCTCCAACGTATCTAGATTTGTCTCTGTTCCATACAATGGGACTCGGCCCTACCGACTTTGCTGTAGGTTGTTGTTCTGAACAATTGAAAATGAAATTTTAATGGAAAGAGAGTGTTTGGTTATTTGTTACCTTGGCATATTTGCTTGTCCGTCATTTATGTTGCTGTGCATTTGAACGTGAGCGTGACTGGTTGTATTATTTGGTCGCTGTTAACTGAACATTGTAAACTTGTAACATTGCTCCACCGCGTGCGTAAATAAGTATGTGACTGTTTGTTTGATGACTCAGAATTCGTTTAAATTTCTATCTGCTTGATTTAGATTTGATTGCGAATTATGATTATACAGTAGCCATGACAATGTAATAATTTATAATGATACAGTGGTCTATTAGGTGATGAAAATGTAAATGAAAATCAACTCATATTTATACAGACAATTTCGATGGACAGTAACTTCTCTGGTTTTGAATGCTTGGTATTTTCTATTTCTGAATTCACTCAACTTCTTCTCTTCTGAACTGAACCCCTTCCTGTTACATGTATTTTGGCTTTATAGCTCTCTGTCTTCAGTTAATGCTTGCAGTTTGTTTTTCTGTTACAAAGATGGTTACATAACTTCTATTTCTATCTATAACTATAATCATTTGACATTTCAAGACTTGTAGGAACAATTGATGGTTATTTTTCCTAATTACATAAACTACCTTTTAATCAACAATGAAACTATAGTAATCCTAAACTGGAAAATAAAAGAGGTATCTGACTTTTGCTGATTCTGTAAAATAACATAAAAATAAAAATTATTCCCATAAAACCTTGACAGTTTATTCGGTCACGAGTTGTTGAAACTGGTTAGATTTTTGCCCAATTACGGTGAGCTGGATGCTCCTGCATCAGGCTCCTGGGGTGAAAAGAGATCATGACTCCAGTTCATGAGTTTCTCCATCAATGTTCCTGTCTATTCAATCTGCCTGGCATCAAGCCATGAGCTGTCCTCAATCAGATGGTTCTTCCACTTGACGAGGTACTGAAAATAATTTTTCCACCGAGTACGTCTAACTACCTGAGTTTCAAGGATGCCTTCAATCTCAGGAGGTTAGACATAAGGCATTTGTCTTTTCCGACTTTCTCCATCTTCCTGGGTGTTCCGCGTGGATTGTCCGGGTTCATCCTCCTTTTCTTCCAACAGATCGCCTGTATACAGAAATAGATCTACCACATTGAAGATTGGTGATATGCCTACTCCAGGTGGTAGTTGTATTTCGTAGGCATTCGCTGAAAACTTTCGCAAAATCTTACAAGGCCCTATCTTCTTGTACTTCAGTTTATTGTACGTACCTTTAGGGAATCGCTCCTTACGCAAGTGTACCAGAACTTCATCCCCTACCTCAAAATGAACTTCTCTTCTCCTTAAATCTGCATGTTCCTTATACTTCGAGCTGCTGTCTTGTAATTTTGCCTTCACCTATTCGTGTAAATCCCTCATTGCATTTGCAAAATCTTCTCCATCCACACTTCATCGTTCCTGTAAACCAAGATCCTGAAGTTCATGCACTCCACGAGGGTGCATTCCATAAAGAATCTGAAAGGGACTGAGACCTGTGCTGCGATTCGGCGAATCGTTGTAAGCAAACTCTGCTTGCACTAGGACTCGGTCCCACATTCGAGAATTCTCCCCGACTAAGCTGAGTAACAGATTTCCTAGACTTCTGTTCACAACTTCTGTCTGCCCGTCGGTTTGCGGGTGATAAGAAGAACTGTAGCTTAATTGGGTGTTCATTTTTTTCCATAGGGTACGCCAAAAATGTCCCGTGAACTTCACGTCTCTATCTGATAGGATGGTTGTTGGTAACTCGTGTAATCTGACAATCTCATTAAAAAACAAGTGGGCCATGTGAGTGGCATCACTAGTCTTACGACAAGGTACAAAATGTGCCATTTTTGAGAAACGATCCACCACTACCATCACCGAATCATAACCTTTCTGTGTTTTTGGCAGTCCCAACACAAAATCTAAACTCACTGAATCCCAAGGTGTGCCTGGAATAGGCAATGGCGTATATAATTCTGTGTTCTGGCTATGTCCCTTCGCTAGTTGACACACCTTACACCTAGCCACAAAACATTGTACCTCTTGTCGCATTCTTGGCCAAAAATAAAAGTGACTAAGTTCCTCCAAGGTCTTGTCAATACCGAAGTGTCGAGCCAATCCCCCACTGTGTTTTTCATGAATGATGTTCTCCCTCATAGAACAGCTGGGGATACACAATTGTCCTCCCTTAAACAACAACTTCTCCTGTATGTTATAGTCCAACCAAGGACTATTTCCCCTTATTAAAGGGTTTTGGCACGCCTCATAGGCTTCTCTGAAATCTGTGTCTGTCTTATAAAGATCTTGTAAGTGTTCAAAGCCCAAAACCTGCACAATGCTTTCTTGTAATAGTAAAGCTTTTCTGCTCAATGCGTCGGCCACCTTATTTGCTTGTCCGCTGATATGTTTCAGCACAAAATTAAAACTTTGCAAGTACTCCACCCATTTGGCATGTTTATGATTAAGTTTGTGTTGCTGCATTACATATTGTACTGCAGAATTATCTGAAAACAGCATGAACTCGTTCCCCAATAAATAATGCCTCCAATGTCTTAGAGCCTGTACCACTGCGTGAAATTCCTTGTCATATGAGGAGTGCTTCTACCTACTCTCATTCAGTTTTTCACTGAAAAATGCTACCGGTCTGTCCTCCTGACTGAGTACAGCCCTGATTGCTATTCCACTAGCATCACAATGTACCTGAAATAATTTTTGAAAATCTGGTAGCCTGAGAATCGGTCTTTCTGTTATTTTCTTTTTCAATAGCTGAAAGCTTTTTTCTGTTGCTTCTGTCTATCGAAAAGGTTGGCTGGCCTTTTTTATGGTCTCCAACATAGGAGCACAAATTCCGCTGAAATTTTTAATAAACTTCCTGTAAAAGCTTGCTAATCTGTGGAAACTGCGTACCTCAAACAGATTCTTCGGTGACGGCCAATTTATGATTGCTGTCACCTTTTACCGATCCATCTTCAATTCGTTCTCTGCTATCACAAATCCCAGATAAATTAACTCTCTCTGTAGAAACGTACATTTCTTCAAATTTATCAACAACTTGTTATGCTGTAGCTTCTCCAACACTTTACGCACATGCCAGAAGTGTTCTTCTCGTGTCTTACTAAAAATAAGAATGTCGTCCAAATAAACAATTACGAACTTCCCAATATATTCCTTTAGCATCTCATTCATGAGTCTCATGAAGGTGTTGGGCGCATTGCTCAACCCGAACGACATGACCAGCCATTCATATAAGCCTTCATTGGTTTTAAAAGTTGTTTTCCACTCATCTCCCTCACGTATCCGAATCTGGTGATATCCTCTTTTTAAATCTATCTTAGAAAATTAAGCTGCCCCACTCAAACAGTCCATCATATCATCCATACGCGGTAATGGAAATCTGTACCGTATGGTGATTTTGTTGATGGCCCTAGAATCAGTGCACATCCGCCATTCTCCTCCCTTTCTGGGGGCGAGAACTGTTGGTACAGCACATGGGCTCAAACTCTCCTTGATCAATCCTTTGTCTAATAGCTCCTGCACCTGTTTTCTGATTTCTTCATTATCCTTGGGGCTCATTCGATAAGCTGCCTTATTTGGTAAGCTGGCTCCAGGTATGAAGTCAATATGGTGACTAATACTCCGCTTGGGAGGTAACTTATCTCGCAAGTTGTCCACTACTATATCCGTAAATTCTTCCAACATCTGTTGTATTTCTATAGGGAAATCTGTGATTTCTGTATGCAACAGAATTGTCCTTGTCTTTTTGACTACAACATAATTTATCTCGCTGTTTTCAACCTGCTTTAAATATTGTTTTCCGCTCATTAGCAATGCCTTAGTTTCATTTACTTAAGCTGCCTCCTTCTCTTCCCTCATAGGCACAAGGGTATGCCTAACCCCATCTTTCTTGAACTTATAATAGTTCAACACCCCATCGTGTGTCACTTTTCTGTCATATTGCCAAGGTCTGCCCAACAAGATGTGACATACATCCATCAGCATAATGTCGCAAATGATTTTATCCTTATACCATCCTATCTGAAATTCAACTTCACTCTGCTCATCCACCAGTAACTGCTGCGCCTTCTGTAGCCATGAAACTCGATATGGATTGGGGTGTTTCAAACGCTTCAGTCCTAACTTCTCCACCATCTCGGTTGACACTAAATTGCTAGTACTTCCGCTGTCGATTATCATTTTACAGCATTTACCTTGCGATTTACAAACTCTCCTAAACAGAGGTTTCCACTGCGTCTGCTCAATATTCTCATCAACTGGCTTCAACAACACCTTATGCAGCACTAAAGCTTCTCCTATTTCTGGGGCATTTTCTGCCTCTTGAGGAGGTGCTGCTGCTTCCTCCGGTTGTGCCACATACGCACCTCGCTGTCCAGTTGAATCTGTTTCCGGGCACTCAAAAGAGCAGTGCCCCCACTTGTGGCATCTGTAGCACTAGTAACCAGTTCCCCTTCCACGGCCATTTCCTTTGCCACGTTGAAACGATCTGCCACCTCTCGTTCCATCTCCTTTTTCTGCTGTTCCCGAAGTCCTTGAACTGCTGGCTTCCTCGCTGTTGCTGGCAGTTCGGCCCATGCCATAGGACTGGCCTCTTCCTCTGGTACACCCTCGTCCTCTCCAGGCATTTTGTCTTCGGTTAAGTTTCTCCTCCACTTTGATCGAGCTCTAGTATGCCTCCTCCTTATTGTTGGGAGACAGAATGCTTATTTCATCCAAAATCTCCATCCTCAGCCCATTTTCATATCTGGATGTCCTTTCTGTTGTATCCTCTGTGTATCCAGCTCGCAAATTTACCCGATAAAATTCCTCTGTATACTCTTTCACAGTCAGTCCCCTCTGTCTCAAATTTTGAACCTGTCTATGTAACGCGATTTGGTAATCTCTTGGCAGAAATCTGCCCTTCAATTTAGCTACCATCCTTGTCCAAGTTTTTATCGGAGGTTTGTTCAACCACTTTCTCTCGTTCTGGACACTGTCCCACCACAGGGTTGCGTGTCCTTTCAGATTTGTTGTTGCAAACTTGACCCTACGGTCTTCACTAACTTCCTCACATTCAAAATACTTGTCCATCTCGCTAATCCAATCTAATACAACGTCGATAGATAAATTGCCATCATAGGTTGGTAATTCTGGTTTTGGTCTGCTGTTTGACAATAATACAGACTTCAATAACTTCACTTCTGGCGAGTCACCTTCAGGCCCATCTCCCACCACTTCCACCTCCTCTTTGCTCACATCACCTAACTCTAGATCTCTTCTCCTGCCTACCTCTACTGCTTCCAATCGAGCAGTAAGAACTCTGAGTTCTTCTCTTAGTGCCTCATCTGCCATTCTATGAGCACCTCGGACTCGTCGTCGTCTACCTATATCCATTTCTCCCAAACCTCTTCAACTCAAAATGCTCTTATACCACTCTGATGGGACCCAGCCTACTTGGCAACGCTTTTGTGCTTTATGTTATGAATCGGATCGATTACGTGGAAAATGTCTGGAATTCTCCTGCGGATCTGTAGGTTGGTGGTAGCTGGGTAGTAAATGTGGTCTTAATGACAGTACCCTGCCTCGGTATACTACTCAACCCTAATGTTGAATGCGTCTCTCGATCCTTCCTTTGGCTATTGTTCTGTTGTGCCGAGGGTTTTGTTAGCTCTGCGTTGGGAAAACGATGGTTGCGTTATGCTGCAATTCCTTCAGCTCTGTAACGAAACTTATGGGCTATGTGCAGCGCTTTAACTGGTTCTGGGTACTGTATGAGACCTTTGTTTTGTTTCTGGTTATTCTGTTTGTTTGTTCGAAAACAAATCTGTCTGGCTATGGAGGTTATTTGCCTGGTTTCATGCTCAATCCTCGGTAAGTCACACTGCTACTTCGTTGGTTATGTCTTTTATGGATTCACTGGTTGTTTGGCCTGCTTGTGGTTATAACTGTAACTTCTATTGGCCGTATTCGGCTGTGACTCGAATTTAGTCTCCCTGTTCACTGTCATATGGCTTTCATTGTGCGGTCTCTATATGTGCTACTGGTTCTCTGAGTTTTTTTTATTCCAAGTTCGATTTGTTGGTAATTATCTCGGTTCGTCTGCCTTCTCACGACGCGGCATTGATTGTGGTTGGAAGCACAGGGTTTTTTGGGATGCACCTTCGGATTTAACACAGGTACATTATCTCTCCATGCTTCAATTCCATCCTCTCCTTGTTCTGGGTCTAACCCAACTTGCCCCTTTTCTTTCCAGTCGCTCAACTTCGTTCACTGTTCCAGATATGGCTTCTCTTCGCATCCTCCAGGTAAGGGTTTCATTTATCAGGTTAATTTTCTCTACAGGGTTTCGTTCTCTCTGTACTCTTCCTGTACCATGCACTAATTTTACCTTTGGCCCCTTTGCAGGTCTTTGTACGCGACCTGGATGGCGTATTCTCCTATGTTCGGCGGTATTTGGTTGCTTGTATTCTGGGTAGGCCTGAAACTCGTTCTGTTTGTGAATGCTGGTTTTTGTGCTCGGAATGACCCGTGTGCTAGTCTGCTTGTTTGTTCACTGTATTGTCGTTCTTCTGTAATTTTTGTTATGTTCGACTCCGTGTGTAAGAGTATGGGAGTCCAGCATGACCCTGCTTGCTGGTCTGTCACAAACCCTAACTCAGGGTTTTCCATTTTGGACCTGGGTTTTGGTAATTTAATCGTATTTGTCTCCAAGTATCTAGATTTGTCTCTCTTCCATACAATGGGACTCGGCCCTACCAAACTTTGCTGTAGGTTGTTGTTCTGAACAATTGAAAATGAAATTTTAATGGAAAGAGAGTGTTTGGTTATTTGTTACCTTGGCATATTCGCTTGTCCATCATTTATGTTGCTGTGCATTCGAACGTGAGCGTGACTGGTTGTATTATTTGGTCGTTGTTAACTGAACATTGTAAACTGGTAACGTTGCTCCACCGCGTGCGTAAATAAGTATGTGACTGTTTGTTTGATGACTCAGAATTCATTTAAAATTCTATCTGCTTGATTTAGATTTGACTGCGAATTATGCTTATAGAGTAGCTATGACAATGTAATAATTTATAATGATACAGTGGTCTATTAGGTGATGAAAATGTAAATGAAAATCAACACATATTTATACAGACAATTTCGATGGACAGTAACTTCTTTGGTTTTGAATGCTTGGTATTTTCTATTTCTGAATTCACTCAACTTCTTCTCTTCTGAACTGAACCCCTTCCTGTTACATGTATTTTGGCTTTATAGCCCTCTGTCTTCAGTTAATGCTTGCAGTTTGTTTTTCTGTTACAAAGATGGTTACATAACTTCTATTTCTATCTATAACTATAATCATTTGACATTTCAAGACTTGTAGGAACAGTTGATGGTTATTTTTCCTAATTACATAAACTACCTTTTAATCAACAATGAAACTACAGTAATCCTAAACTGGAAAATAAAAGAGGTATGTGACTTTTGCTCATTCTGTAAAATAACATAAAAAGAGAAATTATTCCCATAAAACCTTGAGAGTTTATTCGGTCACGAGTTGTTGAAACGCGTTAGATTTCTGCCCAATTACGGTGAGCTGGATGCTCCTGCATCAATTGATTTTCTGATTCTTCTTCCCTTAGACCAGGCTACCTTTAGCCATCTAGTTTTCAAGTTGGCTTTGGGTGGAGTTCAAATTATATATCATAATTTACCAATGGTATTGCCATTGAGATAAGCATGGGGAGATTTGTAATTAACTTTTATTTGGATAGTGGTTAGATTCATTATTTGTAGTTTTTATTGAAATTGGAGTTGTGGAGAAAGAGTTTTTTAGGTTAATGAGTTAGATAGTTTGCTCAAGTGTGCTAGGTTATAAATGTCGAGAGAGACAAAGTATGTATATTTTTCTAAATTTTAATACCTAAATAAGTTGTGAAAACTATTCTTTTATTCATAAATAACTACATTTTACATACCAAATTAGTATTTAATTTGATAATATCTTTAAGATTAAATTAAAGTTATTATTATATATACTTTTAATTGCAATTTAAAAACAAAATTATTAAGTTAGATTGTTACCTCTTTTTTTTAAATATTTTAACATGCCATTCAAATTTTTATTGTTCAATAATGATAAGGTAATATTTGTAACTTAGAAATGGTCATAATCTAAATGATGTATTTAATGGGCTATAATCTAAATGATGTATATAATGTTGCTAATGTAGATGTTAGGGAGAATTGTAGCCAATGAATGCTTGGTAATAGTAGAAAAATCCCTTATTCCTATTAAGTTGATCATGTGCTACTAAGGTTAGTAGGAAATATAATATCCAAAGGTTATAAATAACTAAAGATTCTTTTAAACAAATAATATGACCAATTCTGTGCTTTTTCCCTTATGATACTTACTTACTCCAAGAGTTAAATAAATAGAAAATTGATGAATTCCTCACTGAAAAAATTTCTTCAAAGCATTGGAAAGATAGATCATAACATTAGAATAATTGGCACCAATCATAACATAAAGGGGTACAAAGGTTAAGTAAATGAGAGTCGTAAAAAAAATACGAGATAAGAGACCTATAAAAAAAATCAGCAAGAGAAGTAAATGTTGAGAAGCTATTATAACCATTTAAAAGTGTGGTCTCAAAAATAGTGCAACCAATGACATATATGGGACTAGTGCATTGGGAGCAACTCAAAAATGTTAATTAAACACACAACTATATGAGGACATTATCGTTGATACTAAGAGGAAATTTGGTTCATGTTAAATTTAGTAATTACGCCTTAAGGCGTTTCCTCTGGGAAGAACTCCCCTTCCAAGCCACCTGTACCCTTATCCGCCGTTGATTTTAGTGTTAGACGATTGATTTTAGTGTTAGACGATTGATTTTAGTGTTAGTCGGATTTTTCTGTTGCTGCTATAAATGGTCACTTTTGAAGCTTGAGACCTAAAACAGAATGATTATATCCATTACTGATTATATAAATCAAATTTTCTGTTGTATGGAAACAGAGTACAGAATACCCAAGTTAGGAATGTAGTGGAATTTTGTTTGCACAAGTCCCTTTGGAGGTGTTTCTCGTGAAGAATTTATTTTACATCATTCTTATCTGTTCAATTGTTTTAGAACCATTCTCATTAATCCGTGAATTTGATGTGCTTGTTGAGGAATTATCCTGTCTGCTATGTTATATGACCACACGTATTTATTGTTTCTTTGTAACCAGTTCTGTGGCTGCAGGTTGGTGTTATAAATTATATATGGAGATTTATGTTTCTGTAATTTAGGTTTAAAGTTTACTTCTATAGCCTCACCTAAATACTTATGTTTATTTACTGTTCTATAGTTATAAGCTTATCGTTTGAGTTATGCCTAAGCACATCCCCATGCCTAGTTTTCACTTTAACGATAATCCATTCATCTCTCTTTCCATGTCTATAACTTCGTTATTTTTTATTATAAAATTGGTCCCACAGTCATCTCACTTATGCTGTGCAAGAACTACAAACTAATATCTATGCTGGTGGGTGGATGTTATGGTAGAATTAAGATATCCCGTCTTTGGGTCATGTTAAAATACAAATTTTTGAGTTAAGATTATGCATAATTGGTCAAAGTTTGTAGAAGATATCCTCTCTGGAAAGTAAATTTAGAGTTTGTAGAAGATATCCTCTCTGGAAAGTAAATTTACTTTCTAAATGTCAATTCCATCTTAAATAAGACTTAGCCGTCCTTAGTCAAATGCCCAAGTCTCTTCTGTTCTTGCTTATTTCAATTTTTATTGTCATAGATTTTCCCTCTACATTTTACCGTCCGTATTTAAATTTATGTTACTGATTTCATATTGAACTCTGGTGTTACATCTTTGGAATACACATCAAAAGATAATATTGGAACTATTTTGTATATTTAGCTTACCATTTTAATGTTTATATAAAGTTGGTTTGTCCATATTTTAATGTCCTGGGTTATTCATAGGCCCTAAAATATTTAGTTAAATGTTAAGGATCATTGAAAAGACTTAATATCTGTTTGAATCTTGTAGTCAAGTAAGGTTTCTTACGGTGATTTATAGCTTATGTGCTTAGATCAGGCTTGTCTTCTACAACGTTCAGTTAAAACTTTAAGGTTTCTGAATTCCGTTTGTAGGAATAGAGGTTATGGTTCTGGCTGGATTTTGTGAAAAGTGAGTCGAATTCATGTCTCTGGCTAGCCGTGCAGTTATTTCTTCATGGACAAATATTTTTTTTATGAATGACGAGCATTTTTTGCTAGAAAGAAAAATTACTGGGATAATTATAAGTTAATGTTGAATGCAATTAATATCATTTTAGTCTTGAGATACTTTTTCTTGTGTTTTTGTATCAATATTATGTTTCTCATGAACTTCTTATTCTAATTAGTGGTTTCACTTAAGTACAGAGTCTAGGGAAAATGCTTGTTAAGTTTTGAAAATGTGGTATCAAGTTAAGTGGATTTATCCATGGTTAAATATATTTGCGAAAAGAGAATTTTGAGATGGTGACCTCTTGAGAAACCTTGTTTACTAGGTGCAACCCTGAAATGATAATTAATGTGTACAAATCTTTCACTAATTCCATCCGATTTTTTTACCCTTGTGAGCAGCATCTGATACACGACCATGAGAAATCAGTCACTTTGACTAATGCTCATGAGATACAAGTCATGGATAATGACTTACTTTATGCAAATAATCCTGAAAATGGTACTTCATGTTGGACTGTGAAACCCCCACAAATTGCCTAATTAAAGTTGCGGTTAGGGTCGACTAGAAGACATCTATGAAATATTTTAAATCCAAAAATAGGGGAATGCTTCATGTGAAAACTATATGCACCTGTAATCTATGCACACAATATCCTTCCCCATATTCCCACCCAGAAGGACATTTTGAGTCACTGCTGAAAGGTAGAGCATGATGCCCATGTTAACCTCACCTTAATTGGTTTGAAAATCTTGTTGAATCATTTAATGAGTTCACAAATTTCAATCTAGGTCTGGTTCTATGTGTAAATCAAAATATTGGAAGGCTTCAGGGAACTGGACGATTGCTCATTCACGTCTCCAGCGACCAGGACTATTTGGGAGGAGTTGAAGGACTTATTCCTAGAATCTCAATAGAAGATCATTCCACGTAAAAAGAGGGTATAAAAATTTATAGGGTGGCAACTGTTAGTTGGTTCAATTGGATCCGAGTCAAATAGATGTGGCGTAGTTTATCAAACAACCAAAGAGGAGGATTTCCGGAGTTGGCAGGGACGTGTACATACAAGATCATCTCTAATATAGTCCTGTGAGCTGCTTTATCCATTGTGTTTAATGAATGAACTCAGATGAAGCGAAGATGCTATTGTTGTCATTAGCAAGGGAATGGTAATAGGGTGAGGTTACCTGCCTCTTTTTGCTTTATGTCGAACTTTGGAAATGTAGGTTTCTGGGAATATATATGAACATGCTAAGAAGTGGGGGGAATAGTGGTAGCTGATAGTGCAAGAGGAAGATGCGTACATTGTTGGGACGGGCTATTAAGCGAAAGGTGTGGATGGAGGATTGAAGAAATTACTATAGTGGGAGGAATGTATTTATTTTGCCAAGGAGTCGAGAATTGAATCTAGGTCTATTTTGGCAAATGCACCTGATAATATCTAAAATATGCCTTGTGTTTTCAATCTTCTAAAAAACATAGTACATCATTTAGTGGTAGGCCATTTTTACGCCGTAAGGCATTTCCTCTAGAAAGAACTCCTCTCCCAAGCCTCGGCAGTTGATTTTAGTGTTAGACTATTGAAAGAGAGTCTGCGGTTGGATTGAAAATAGTTAGGCCGTTAACCCTTCCTTTTGAATCAGGGTTTTCGTCTACCTTTTCGATTTAAGCTCGACATCTGTCAACCATAATCTTGACATCTGTGACATTTCTGTTAAGTGTTGGGTTTGCCGTGTCGATCCCGGGAAGTCACAGCGTTTGCAGGTGTCGATCCCGGGAAGTCACAACGTTTGCAGGTGTCGATCTCTGTAACTGGAAGTCATCGCTTGCATCGCTTTTTCTCATCTCCATTCGACATCTGTGCCACTCTTTTTACACCGGAGTATTTTAGGCAGGAGTTCCACTACAATCTGTTTCAGTGTTTCGTGGAGTTTATGGCATTGAATATGAGTTTTATGGTGCACCACTGAGACTCTCTCAATGGCATGATCGATAATGGCATAATATTTACTGCCAATTCCAAATCGACAATCCTTTCATGCATATTCTAGACACCCTGCTCGCAAGTATGGAACAAAACACGGGCTTCGTTGCTTTCCTTTTCTTTAATGGTAGTGACCCTCAATGGCATAATCTTTACTGTCAATTCCAAATGGACAATCCTTTCATGCATACTCTCTCGACACCCTGCTCGTAAATCTCGATCAAAACGGGCTTAGTTGCTTTCCTTTTCTTTAAGGGTTTCCATATAAATTCTAACTGAACATCTTCTTGATCGATTTCTTCATTTCCGCAATTTCTCTTTTGGAAAGGAAATCAAGCAGTGCAGATGTTAATTTCAGTATGATCCCAACAATATTCTCCAAGGAGGAGGACTAGGACGGCCCGCAAACCCACGACATCTGCGATCCCAGAAATTTGCAGTTCACCCATGAGAACATAAAGGATTTCTTCAGTAAAGCCCACAATGGCATCAAATTGGAAGATACAGTGTCTGATATAAAGGGGTAGGCTCGATTTTTAGCCACTTAAAGTCCATGGAGGAGACGAGACGATGGAAGGCTCTGGTGCTAGAACAATTGAAGGCTTTGGGTGGTGCGCCAGGTCGGCTTTTGAGCAGTTGAGGTGAAGATAAAGTCCAGTGATTTCATATCTCACCGTCTTGGAAACGAAAAGCCTGAGAAGCTCAGCGACCTTCACTTTCTCCCTAACGTCCGGAGCTCCCATCCTTGATTGTTTGCATTAATATAATATCCATGTGATTCTATTTCTAGGGATTATGTTTTGCAAATTAATAGATAAGTACTGGCCGTAGTTAAGGGTTTTATCTTTTTAATATTTTTGGGTTCTGGTAAATGTTAGAATGAATATACGTGTTTTGCAGATAGTTTTCCTGCAAACAATCCTGTTAACAGACTCTTATTTTCATGAACATACATGTTTTGGAGATAGCTCTCCTATAAACAATCCTGTTAACAGACTATTATTTTCATATGGAATTGTATTATCAACTCTAAGTTTGGATTCTATTTAAAGGCGATTATTATTTCTTCTCCGTTCTGTGAGTTTATAATTTCCATTTTGTGTGGTTATGCATGCTGAAAGGCATTCATATGGATTGAGAATGCTTGTGAAATATTCATGAACATACATGTTTTAGAGATAGCTCTCCTATAAACAATCCTGTTAACAGACTCTTATTTTCATATGGAATTGTATTATCAACTCTAAGTTTGGATTCTATTTAAAGGCGATTATTATTTCTTCTCCAAGGCGATTATTATTTCTTCTCCGTTTGATTATTATTTCTTCTCCGTTCTGTGAGTTTATAATTTCCATTCTGTGTGGTTATCCATGCTGAAAGGCATTCATATGGATTGAGAATGCTTGTGAAATATTCTCACCCTGTTGATTGCAATTGTTATCTGAGATTTGTTAGTCGGGTTCTGAAGAATTTTTTCGTTTGGAAGATAAAATAAGTGGGTAGTACGGGTTTGCGAAAGGGCAAACTAGGTACCAAGAAATCACTATTGCAGATATTTTCACCGCCACTATGCCCTTCTCAACAGAATGTCAGGAAAGAGAGATCTGAGCAGAGATTGCAATCCTTTGCTGACCTGGCGTAAAATCCATCGCAGTCCTTTGCTGACCTGGCGTAAAATCCATCCCATATATGTTAAATTTCCTTCTATGATTCCATTAAACTAAAACTTCTGTAGGGTTTTGTTTTGTTCTGATATTTTTTTGAAGAGTCTTATTAATTTATTAAACCTCTATCCATGAAAAGGAATTCCTTTGTGTTATCAATATCACACTTCCATAATGGAAAATTATTTTTATTACCCTCTGTTCACAGGCTGGTTGGATGTGGAGTTGAATGAATCCACGCTACTATATATTTGAAGGGAACCTTCATGTATTGAGCCTATGAGGTCATCTTCGACCTGTAAGATTATCTTTGGCGATCAATGAGAAGATATCCATTATTCATGGAGAGGAGAAGGGTTTATAGTGAAATATTATGTGTAATTATGATGATCAATTATGTTGTTGCTGAGCGCACAACCTACCTGAATGTGGAGCGATCTGCTAACCTGAATTCCTCTGTATTATTCCGATGTATTCTTTCTTGGTAATATTATTTTGGTAATATTTTTTGAAATGTGGGAGGTTGGAGTTTTTTACATAGACTTATTATTCTTCTGTATTCTTTCTTTCCTGGTAATATTATGTGGAGCGATCTGCTAACCTAAATTCCTCTGTATTATTCCGATGTATTCTTTCTTGGTAATATTATTTTGAAATGTGGGAGGCTGGAGTTTTTTACATAGACTTATTATTCTTCTGTATTCTTTCTTTCATGGTAATATTATTTTGAAGTGGTAATATTATTTTGAAGTGGGGTTCTTTCTTGGTAATATTATTTTGAAGTGGGGGAGGCTGGAGTTTTTGATACATATTTATTATGTTACTATTATGTACTAATCTAAATTCTTAAGCATAAAATTTGCGGATGATTAAAACTGTGGGCATTACGGTGAAACTTTAATGGAAAGTTAAATATTTAAGCTCATGTTTTAACTCACTATGCTGCCACTATATAGAAATTTTTATTAAAAATATATATAAATGCATTATATCATTTTTAAATTAAATAACAGTTTTTGCCTAACTTACAATTCCACTATATAATTTTTATTTAAAAAAAAAAGATATAAATGCATTCTATATTATGTTTAAATAAATAGTCACTTACAATGCCACTATATAATCTTTAAAGATATAAATGCATTTTATTTCATATTTAAATAAATAGTCAAGTTAAGTTTTGATTTACTGTACGCCGCAGGCCCAAATAAATAGTAAGTTTTACTTATAAGGCCCAAATAAATAAAACTTATAATAATAAAATATCCACGCAATAAGAAGATTAAAACTTATAATAATAAAATTTTAATGAGCCAAAATAAATAGTAGTTTTCCAATTAATTATTTTGAGGGTTCCAAATATCCACGTGGTAAGAAGATTAAAACTTATAATAAAAAGTTTTTAATGGTAAGTTTGTTAATATAAAACTTATAATAAAATTTTTTTAATGGTGAGTTTGTTAATATTTTATAATAAAAAGTTTTTAATGGTAAGTTTGTTAATATAAAACTTATAATAAAAAGTTTTTAGTGGTGAGTTTGTTAATATTTTCGAACCAATTATATTTTTTAAATTAAATCACACTTTAAAAATATAATAAAAAGTTTTTAATTTAAATTTTTTTAACAAATTATATTTTTAAAATAAAATAAATCAAACTCAATAACATAGGAGATAGTAGACTTCCTAAGTTAGCTTTAAATTCTAGCCAAAACCACACCAAAACCACCTAACCACCTTTATAATAAAAAAAAATTAATGGGCCAAAATAAATAGTAGTTTTCCATTTAATTATCTTGAGGGTTCCAAATATCCACATGGTAAGAAGATTAAAACTTATAATAAAAAGTTTTTAATTTAATATTTTTTAACAAATTATATTTTTAAAATAAAATAAATCAAACTCAATAACATAGGAGATAGTAGACTTCATAAGTTAGCTTTAAATTCTAGCCAAAACCACGCCAAAACCACGCCAAAACCACGTAACCACCTAAGGCTGAAGCGGGGATGGTATAAAGGCACAAGGTTAAATCTTGGGGATGGTATAAAGGCACAAGGTTAAATCTTGGGGATGGTATAAAGACACAAGGTTAAATCTTTAGAAGACACAACAAGAATGATGCATTGCAAAACATTAATAGCATTAAAAATATTGTTACTTCTAAGTTCAAAGAAAAAATGCATTGCAAAACATTAATAACATTAAAAATATTGTTACTTCTAAGTTCGAAGAAAAAATGTGGTGTGAGAAAGATTTAGCAGTTAAAAGAAAATTAAGTTATTATAAGAAGATCATCAATCCCACCCTAGAAGATCAAAAGTAAAGTATCTCTCTTAACTAGCTCAAAGAAGAAAATTAATATAGAACGAACTCTCATGGGCTCCATAGTGACATAGTGAAACAGGTCGTTGGGTAGTTCCTTAAACACCATGGATGGAAAGGATCTCCCATCTCAGTGAGAATAGGAACATGAGGATGAAAACCACTTCCTCTTAGAGTGCCCAGTGTACAATCACATTAAATCTCAGTTTCATAATCTTTAATCTTTGTAGCGATACTGACCTTGAACGTCAGAAATTGAGTTGCAACAGTCTTTGAAACCACACACCTCGTTGAGCGCCTCTACTTCCATAACCCATAGAAAAGATTCCCAATGATCTCAGAGATCCCATTGAACACAACATAGAAATATAAGCTAAACCTAGTGATCTTGTTGAACAAGAGCTATATTTATGTAAAAATTTGTCGTATGTCGATGTTTACTCACTACAAAATTACATATTATCGTTAGTGGGGTTATAATAGAATTTATACAGAGATTCGTTTCTCTTAATTACAGATTGCCGTTAGTGGGGTTATAACTACCTCTACCTTTTGCCATGTCCCTTATTCATTTAGGTATTTGGTTGATATAGGTTATTTTATTTCGAACTGCAGTAATGTGAAGGTTTTCTTTACATACTTATGTACCATTGCACAAGGATAATACCCTACTTCCTCGTGAGGGTTACTGTACTTCCTTACAGTAAGTTGATTCCAGGAACATGAATTCTCCTTTTGCAGATTGGGAAAATCCATTGGCCAGCAAATTGAATTTCCCAACTCGTTCCTTTCACTTTTGTTATTTATTTAGGGCTTTATGCCGCCCTACCCAGCCATGAATTCTGCTAATCTTTGTTTTTTCTTCTATGGATTGTTAGGTTTAATCGCTTACAACTCTAGGCACGAAATTTTGGGTATGCGGTCCCATTATCTTATGGCTGTCAGGTTCCTGTCCTTGACGCTTTGATTGTCTTTCTCTAGGTCTGAATTTGGGTTCCAACCCATGTACAATTAAGGTTTCTTAATAGACCCCAACCAAGAGTCTTTCTACTAAATTTATTTTGTATTAAAATGAGAAATGGTCGTGCAGCCTGAAACACATAGTGGGAGATTTGTTCACTACCATAGTATAGCACTTGATTCCTATTTGGAAATTTAACATGGAGAAATGTTTCTTTGTCAGTGGAGAAACCATCAAACTGAAATATGTGTAGTATTCTGTCAAGTTCATCATGGTCCAATTATTTACACGCTTTCAAATAATTTAGTGGAGAAACCATCAGATTGAAATATGTGTCAAAAAGAAAAAAGAGGAAAGAGATTGAAGGGCTTTCCATCCTATAAAACTATGCGACTCGTTTTAGTTTATGGGAGCTCCCAACCCATCATGTCAAGATTTGCCTCTGTTCAATGTTTGGACAGTAAATGTGTTTCTACATTATTTAATTAATAGAGAAATGGTTGTGATATACTGGTTTCTTGAGACAGCTCTTTCCCTCCAAACCATGGAAATCCAAATACCACAGTGTAGGGTGAGGGGGGAAGAAAAGTACAAGCAGTTTTTAGCAGAACTGGAGGGTTTGAAAGGAGCAGAATCTAGAGCAGAAATACACGTCATTGAAGGAAACCGTGTTGTTGAAATTGGGAGGTGTCAAGACTTTCCAAAAATTTGAATCTCATGAACGGTATTGATTTTATTTGCGTTAAAGAGCATGATAATGGAGCCTCTCCTCAAAGATGTTTTAAATTGGACAGTTTGAAATTGGTACCACAACGTCAGAAATTGAGTCGCACCAGTCTCTGAAACCACGCACCTAGCTGAGCGCCTCTACTTCCATAACCCACCGAAAAGATTTCCAACGATCTTAGAGATCCCATTGAACACAACATAAAAATATCAACTAAACCCAGTGATCCTGTTGAACAAGAACTATATTTATGTAAAAATTTGTCATATGTCGATGTTTACTCACTACAAAATTACAGATTGCCGTTAGTGGGGTTACAACTACCTCTTCCTTCTGCCATGCAGCGTCTCCCATCTTCTAGAGGTGGTTTTACTCTGCAGCTATGAGAGATGTGTCATTTAGTTTTATAAAACCAGCTAATAGCAAGGTAATTTGTTTCTATGTCCCTTATTCATTTAGGTATTTGGTTGATGTAGTTTATTTTATTTCGAACTACAGTAACGCAAAGGTTTTCTTTACAAACTTATGTACGGTTGCACAAGGATAATACCCTACTTCCTGGTGAGGGTTTTCTTTACAAACTTATGTACGGTTGCACAAGGATAATACCCTACTTCCTGGTGAGGGTTACTGTACTTCCTTACAGTAAGTTGATTCCAAGAACACGAATTCTCCTTTTGCAGATTGGGAAAATCCATTGGCCAGCAAATTGAATATCCCAACTCGTTCCTTTAACTTTTGTTATTTATTGAGGGCTTTATGTTGCCCTACCTAGCCATGAATTCTGCTAATCTTTGTTTTTTCTTCTATGGATTGTTAGGTTTGACCGCTTAAAACTCTAGGCATGGAATTTTGGGTATGCGATCCCACTATCTTATGGCTGCCAGGTTCTTGTCCTTGACGCTTTGATTGTCTTTCTCTAGGTCTGAATTAGGGTTCCAACCCATGTATGATTAGGGTTTCTTAATAGACCCCAACCAACAATCTTTCTACTAAATTTATTTTGTATTAAAATGAGAAATGGTCGTGCGGCCTGAAACACTTAGTGGGAGATTTGTTCACTACCATAGTGTAAATTTCACCTAATGTAAACCATTTAACTTTATATTCCACCTTTACATGCAATCTTTTATATTAATTATTATATTCAATAACCTTCCAGATGTCATGATTATTCCTCAATTGCCCCAGATGTCAAAAAGCAAAAGCAACGCTATAAATAGGTAGCATATGGAAAAATAGCATAAATGAAGAAAAATATGGTGTGTTTTGCAATCGTGTATCCCTCAAGCTTGTTTTAAAATTAAAAACAATAAACCTTAAAATAATAGACCATAACATGTTCACATAAACCATAGCAACTACATGGATAATGGATACATGAGGCTATTTTTATTTACAAAATATCCATATTCGGAATACTCACAAGTAACTTAAGGATATAGCTGCAAATGTAACTCAATCTTCCACCCTTGCTTTCAATCTTTTCTATAAATCCTTACTTTCAATGACCATTCACATTTTGCTATTGTTCCTCAATTTATGCCTTACCGCGTTTCTTTTGCAACATTTGGTGCAAATGCTAGTTAGATAGAGGATATGAAATATGGTGGAAAGTATATGATGATCCTAAGTTAAAGAAATGTATGATGACACCTTTTGAGATCTTATACCAAATGGATGAAAAAGGTAAACCTATGATGACAATATTATAAGCTAGAAAAAGGATAGTTGAGGAAACATGATTACATCTCACAAATAAAAGTGTACGAGAATAGCTTAAGGAATTTTTTTCCCATTATCCCCTCATAATTGTTGATGAGTTTAGTGGGAATGATAAAATGTGTGGCACTTCTTTTATATATATATAAGTGGTGGTAAAAGAAAATGTAGGTAGTTGTGACTGTCATATGCTATACTTGAAATAAGTACTTAATAACTTAAATAACTCTATGGACTATCAATAGTTGATTGGAATGAATACAGGTTTACAAAAATATGTGAGTAAAGACCAACTCTCTAGCATGGGAGTTTTCAGCAAAGGAATATCCCATAGCCATTTATACCTCAACAACACTGGAAAATTACAGATACCATCATCAAGAAGTTATAGAATAAAAAAGTATATGAACCTCCTATCAAATAAATTAAAAAAAAATGGAATTGAGAAGCTAGCCATAAATTACAGGAAAAGGTGCTAAAAGAGACTTTCATTCAATAAACAATTAGAATGCAATTATTCCTCTCCCAAGAGATAAATAATCTAAGTTGGGACAAGGGAGCTAAGAGGGTTGGAGGGAAGAAAACCTAAGGCAAGATTAGAGACTTGGTACCAGAGTAAGGAGGTCCAAGAGAGGAGTTGAAGCTTCAAGCTTCAGAGTTTGAAACAGGATGTTGTTGAAAGTTGGTAGAATTATGCCATATAGGGTATCCTTAAGCTAGTGTGTGGCCAATGGGATCCTTAAGAAGCACTGTAAGTCTGAGTTCTTGAGTGAATTGGCAAGATATTAATGCCGTGAACAGACCTCAGTGCTCTCTATCAAATAACTATTCTGGAAAGAAACTAGCTCTAGGGGAAAATGAACATGATAGCTCTTATCACAGGCTGGGTGGAGCACTCCCTTTCTTGGTGACTTGGAGTTGGTTAGAAAATAAGCAAAGTTGAGTATTAATTATAACATGCCGAGTTTGTCTGTTAATCTTCTTGACAACCTAGCAGAATGAAGCAAGTCCTTTGTAGATGATGAACAAAGAGGCAAGAAGCTTACGTGAGAGAGGGGAATCAATGCCTTAATCAACAATATTGCAATCTTGTAGTCTTATACTGTATAATCTTTGTACTCAAAGATTTCTATGTCATTAATCGGATCACTATATTTACGAAGTTTGAAAGTCTAAGTGCGATATAACTAAATGATGTAAAGTTGAAATCGTATTTAACTTTTATTTTTTTTCCAATATTTGTGACTTGTGTAGTAATGTATGTATGATCAGGCAAGTACATAAAAACCTTGTAGGGTGAGAATCTTTAGAAATTGGAATTTAGCAGTACAACTAAGTAAAGTTGAAATCGTATTTAAATTTTATTTTTTTTCCAATATTTTTGACTTGTGTAGTAATGTATGTATGATCAGGCAAGTACATAAAAACCTTGTAGGGTGAGAATCTTTAGAAATTGGAATTTAGTAAATAAATATTTTTTTTATGAAGAAGTAAGTTTACAAGTGTAAGGGAGATGTCACAATTTTGTTCAAAATTTAGTAGATATTTTTAAAAATTAAAAATTTGTTAAATTTGTAAATTTAAGTGTTTTATTGTGTTGAATCTATTTATGCATTTAAAAGTGCATTTTAAACCATAAAACATCATAATATTGCATAATTAAAAAAAAAAAGTCATTTTATATATTAATTAGAGTAGGAGTAGTGTTTAAGTGTGACTTTTGGAGTTTCCAATGGCGGAATTTGGAAAAACAAATTGTGGCCAAATCTTGATTCTTGTTGTTTAAACTGATTTTTTTACTGCATTTATGGATTTAACACCCTCAAAATCCCCTGGAGCACTTTTATTGTGAAGATTTCACCTATGAGTGATTTCAATGAATCCTTGTGAGAATCTACACAAATTAGATGGAAAATAAATCTGAAATCTTTCCAAAAATTTTCACTTAAAGAATAGTAAATTAGATTATATCTTTTTTTTGTAGTTAATTTTCTCATAAATCCCATCTACAATATTTTATGGTCTATGTTTAGAACCTACTAATGAGGTTCATCTTCATATGTCGAAAGCTAACTATAAAAATAAATACTAAACACAAAAATCTAAAGTCAAATAGATTATATTTTATTTTTAATTGATTTTCCATGACTTTATTTTATAAACCATAATTATTATTTTTAATAAATAATAATATTTTAAAAAATGAATTTTAAACTCCCCTAAAGTATTATAGGATTAATAAATAAAGTAATATAAATTGCCAATGGAGCATCAATTAATAAATAATCTAATATTTGGAGAATCAAAGAAATCATTTCACTTTGTCATTCTTTCTGACTCTAGATGAGATCGAAATAAAGGGACTAATTTTATGTCAAATCTCGGTTGTAAGAATAACAACACTTATACCATCGAGTTATGGGATAAAGGGGAGATGCCTAGTTCTAAATGATATTTGAAACTCATCTTAGATGTTGATAGTCTACCCTCCATTAGGGTCATTGACAAAGAGGAATTGGGGAAGGCCTCTCCCATATCCCATTTCATTTAAGGAGGGTGGCATGGCTATCATGCACCATGCATAGTGCTTATGAGTTTATTAGAAATTCATCATAATTTTAAGCCTACTATAGTTTTTTCGTTTTCTAAAGAGTATTGTCACTGCTATAAATTTTTGCAATGGTAAATAACCTCCCTTATTGTTGGTGGGATTACTCCATTTTTTTGTCCATTGATGTTGAGAATGCACTTAGTGGAAAGTCTACAGAGCTATGTTGGGATTATTGGCCTTTCTCTAAAGAAATGTTACTTGTTTTTGGGGATGTAAGGGTAGTGTTAAGGGATTGCCTGATCTCCATTCTAATTTCAAAGTTCTATAGCTACAATTGGTTATTGAGTTTTTAGTTAGTGGACTAGAGTCTTAATGTGTCTTGAGTGATTTTAGGTTGTGAAAATATAAAAACATGGAAACACTAGATGGGGAGGAAGTTGGCATCATTACCTCACACACAATGAATTTATCTGTGTTTTCTTTGGAAACTCGGGATAATGTATTTTGGATACTGGCTTTTCTAATGAACCCTTTTATCTCTTCCCTCTTAGATTTTTTTTGTGTAGTTCTTTTCTAATGTTTTTATTTTAATTCCCCAAGGGGTTCACTATGTCTTGCACCTTGATTTATTTTAGCAAGTGGGGGAATTTTCCTAGTGGGTGAGCTCTTGGCCAATAGTGTATTGGCCTTTATTGGTGGGTTGACCTAGTTTTTCTCTAATTCCTTGCCTCTTCTAACTTTTCCTTTGTCCTATTCTATCTATCCTTTTCTCTTCTATGAACTTGGTGAGGGCCTTTAATTTCACCTCACTTTATACTTCTTGGCCTATAATTCCTGAGCAGCCCATGTGTAGCTCCAAAGGTTGGTGGTTGTGGTTGGGGTCTAAAAGGTTGTGCTTGGGGTCTAAAAGGTTGATCACATGCCGAGAACCAAGCCCAAATGATGGTTGTTATATTCCACTAAGAAATACCTTGAGAAATTTGTCAAGAAATCAACCAACTTGATTCTTGGACCATTAATGACCATTAGGCTTATTCTAACTCTATGATTGTGGAGGAAGTGTCCAACTAGGTTAGTCACCCTTGTCATGCTAGGGGAGAGATGACCAATAATTTATTTCCATCACCCTCCATTGATAAATGAAACCTCTTTTGGGTCATCCTAAAAAAGATGAATGAAGATCTTAATGACATCATTTCTACCCTGAAAAAAGATTAAGTGGGTGAAGTGATACCACCATTCAACTTTGGCTAGCTTGGATGCTTGTGTGACTAGTTTGGAAATCCACCTTCAATGTGAGCTCGCCCTCTACTCTAGCAAACACTAGCACACATGATCTTGCTCTAGTGACATATTTTAATGTGTGGCCTCATGTTATGTTTTTATGCAATTGTTTTTTTCTCTACATAGCTTAGCATTATTCATTTCTTGAGAAAGGTGACAAACTAGGTCTACAAGAGAATCTAAGCTCATAAACTGAACATTGGAATGCATATGAATTTCAAATGAAGAATTATAGAAGTATAAAGCACACTAGATCTACATGATAAGAATTGGGTCTAAGATAAATTATATGCTATTAATTAAACTCACACATGGAGTTTAGAAATATTATAGTTACCAATATGAATAATTATTATTTAAATTTCTTTCAATATATAGCATATTATGAGTTGCAAATGAAGAATTATTGATCCAGGTGGATATTGGTGGCCACCTACCAAGTCCATCTGGACCCCCATCATTGTCTCTTTCAGCATTTTCAGTTTCCTTAATTATAGCACAACTTACTATTTTAAGCAGTTTTTCGGGTCCTGAACTTCCGGAGCCGTTTTGAGGCCCTAAACGATGTTTTTTTGGGGAATCCAGGGGCAACATGGGTCCATGCAATGGACCAATGTTTCCCATTCCAACAATGGTAGTTCTCGGATAGATCTTTCTAACGAGCTATCATACGCGTCAAACGGAGATCGTATGCCAAAGTTACGACCCCGGGAAATTGATGTACCAATTTACCCAAAACGGGGCCCACCATTTG
>APFE031641416.1:10998-43826 GCA_000404065.3 Pinus taeda
CCTGCTTATCATTCAAAGACAAAGCACATTGATGTTCAGTATCACTTTGTGAGGGATATGATAGAAGACAAAAAGGTGTTGCTGGTAAAGTTAGACACTTTGAAGAATACTGCAGATGCATTGACAAAATCTGTGAGCTCTGAGAAGTTCTCTTGGTGTAGAGAAACAATGGGCGTTTCAGGGCTGGAAAAATGACTAAGCTCTACTGTGGCCCCCTGTGGAAAGAAAACAACAAGTGGGAGATTGTTGGGTTTTGTTATATTCTTTCCCAACTAATCTACGTAGTGAACTACGGGGTTAGAGGGGGGGTGGAGCCCCCCCTTCGTTGCGCCGATTGTGCAGCGGGGGGCTCACAGGGGGGCTTGCAGCCCCCCCTATCCGGGGGGTTTGAGGGGGGCAGGTAGCCCCCTCTACGGGGGGCGCGGCACCCCCCCAGGAATTTTTTTGGACCCTATATTAGGTTGGTGAACCTACCTATGGTTTTCGGTCCATGGTTTTGGATGCGATGGTTTTCGGTCCATGGTATTGGATGCTTCGGCATGTATAAATATGTATTGTAACATTGAAAGGAACATAATGAAAAATCAAGCTGGTAGTCCTAGTTTTGGGATCCAGTGGGAAATCTCTGTGTATATGTATTTTATGTTTTATGCTCTCAAATTTTTATTTTTCTTGTGATTTAGAATTCGTATGCAGGTAATTTTTGTATGGGGTTAAAGCCTATAGGTAACTCTAAAGTTGCCACAAAAGGAAACTGTTAATTCAAGCTTGGTTGAGCATACCCAGGATAAGATGGAATTTCTTGAGAAGTTGGTCTTTGCATACCAGCATAATGCATTTGATGTTGGTAACTTTGGTAAGGTTGATGGGTATAACCATTATGATATGGTTGATATGGCTACCCATTACTTGCAAAGACTGGTTTCTCATATCCTTGGTAAGCTTGCTGGAATTGAGGTTGTTGGTATTGCACCATCCATGGTTGTGAAGCCATGGGCTATTGTCCAGTACTGACTGTTTGACCAAGATGGGGGTTGGCGTTCCCCGTTTGAACCTGTGCCATTCCAATAGTTGGTGATTGCGGTTGTGTCGTAGGTACAAGAGATTGTTGCATTACAACCTGCGAAACTTAAGGTTGGCATATAACTGGCAACGCTTGTACTTGCGATGCTGCCACAATAGCTAGCATTGTGGGGATATTTCTCATAGGTAAAGTTTGTTGCATTGAGCATACAACTCTTGGTTATTAAGGCAAGATTGGCACCCAACCGCTAGTTGTAATTCCAGCATAACCTAAATTTTGTTGTGAACTCACGCATGGTTTTCCTTCCGAAGATGGAAATGAAAGGGTATACAGCCCTCCATACGACGGTAATCCAGTACTCAAAGGAATGACTTGCCTTTGGGGACTGGTTTTCCCAAATTGACACTGTGAAGGATCAATTTTTCGAGACTCAATGTAAGATATTCCAGATATAATTCCGGACGAAAAAACGGGAACAGTCCATACTGTCGAAATAGCCCCTGGATGGACTCTATCCAACGATTGAGAGCTAGTTGGGACAAATGGCCTGCCGATGAACATTGTCAGAGTAGCAAAAGGAGCTTCTGCTGCTGCTGTGTCGGGTAACACAGTCCTTGATGTCGACGGTTGTTCAGACATATTAAGCCTATCCAAAAGATTCCTTAGCGATTCTTCAGGAACTTCTGATGGCGGGTGAATATCTTCTGATGAATAAGGATACATGGTGATCCCAGCTCCAAGTTGCGTTGGAGTGTTAGATGGAGGATCTTCCACAATCTCTTCTATGGCAATCAATCTAGGAGGAAGAGGCAGACCATGAGATCCGTAAAATATTTCTGGTGCCGAAGAAGATAAAAGTTCTGCAGCAACAGACGGTTAGGGAGTAACATGTTCTGAATCAGTTGTAGATGGAGCTGGTTCAGGAATAGAAGTGTTTAACATCACACTAGGATCAGTTGTAATGTCCTTTTATTGTTGCGGAATTTCTTCTGTAGAGGCAGGGATACCATAAATGTTCGGAGTAACCGGAGTCTCTAAGGATGTTGGAGTGCTTTCTCCAACCAACCTAGGGGACTTTGATCCGGTCAGACGAGTTCACTTTTTCCGGAATGGTTTCGCTTCCGGAGTCAACGACGGTTGACTCGTAAGTCTCCGCGAATGACAGGGTTTTTATTGACTTTCTTCCACAATTGCGGATTACTTGATCAACTCAAAATAAAAGGGAAAAATGTTTTTTCGAATTAAATGAATTTTAGACGCTTTGACAGAACTTGTTTTTTCAATTTTAAAGAGTCAAGAAAAAACAAAATATGACTCTAGTCGCCTTCGATTTTTATTGAGCTTGAAGTGACAAGTGCTTAGAGGACCTTTTCCTTTAAGGAGTGTAAAGAGGAGAAAAATAGACTACTTTGGAGATCTAGGCAGAGGGGATTACCAAACCAATCGCAAAACTGCATAATACTTTTTACGGTACGACAGTCAATCTTCCCGAATGTTGTGTTCAGTGCATTGCGATTGATAGGGTGGCAGACACGGCTTCCTAAGGATAAAGGATGCAGCCTATTGTGGTCTCCCAATATATACTCGATGGTACATTGGAGCACAAGTCTGTACTGGCACTTGCCGTCTCAGAGTGGATGAATCACCCAACCAACAATGAAAACAATAGTTATCATGTTTTACGACGCCAGAATACGTCTCTATCCTAGACCTCTAGATGTTTTGTGTTAGGTTCCAAAGCGTTGTTAGATTCATTAAATTTATTTTAAGTTGATCTTGCTTAAAAATTTGCCTTTCAGGTTCACCGCGTGATGTGTATACAATTCCTAAAATGCAGTCTAAGATGATAAACAAATGTTTAATCTTCTTTTGGCAATGAAAATCCTAGCTACTAAGGAAAAGAAGGTTAAGAATATTTCAACAAAGAGCACAGAGCACACGCTAAATGCACTGTCCTAAATCAAACCAAGCAATCTAAATGCAAATGCACATGCATGTATTTGTTTTCAACCTTCTTAATGTATGAATGATGATAAGAAAGCTAAGTGCAAATTTGAATTATTTTCAAAGCGACAATACTCAACAAATTTCTTTCGAAAATGAAGTGAAGGTAAGAGAGACAATTTGCGATTTCGAAATGAAAATTTCTTTTCGACACTTTAAAAATACTAATTCAAATCATATACAACAGTATCTGTATAATTGACTATCAAGAACAATGGAATTGTCTTCTAAAATTGAAAACGACAGATACGAGACTTTCAGATCAAGAAACGACAGTTTGACTATGCTACTTCTTTGCAAAAGAGAACTGAAAATGGCGCACAATAGATAAAAACACTTACAGTTCTTTGCATGATGGAGGCGGAATAATGTAATAAAAGGGGGTTTTCACAGAAATACACTGACCATAGACAGCAAAGCTCTTGAATAGGACTGAAATCAGTGAGGAAAAAACCAAAGTCTGAAGGTAAAGTTAACCTTCCCTGACCATCGCACTTGTCACATAGTGAATTTAGTATGCAGCACAGCTATTGCACTCGGGAAGTGCGATGCATACAAACTACCTTGAAGGCAGGGTGTGATGGTACCAGTACGAGAATTAAACGAGTTTCTTCTCACAATTTGCAATTCAGTTGAGGGATTTAGGTTGAGTAAGTGATGTTCAGTATATGTAAATCACAGGGGTTTATCTAAGGAGGTTACTAGAGCCACCACTTAGAGAAATTAGAATGTTTGCAGATCGATTGTTTAATTCATAAAAAAAAACCAGAGATAGACTGAAGCAGCATTGATCTACTTTGCATTTGTATAACAAATGCAGTTCGAAGGCTAGCTGGCTTGCCTTCAGGATCCATCTGTAATTTTATAAAAGAAACAAAGATAGGCTGACAAACAATCTAGTCACTCCCCAGTGGAGTCGCCATTTTTTTACTGAGAATAGTGTCCACTCAGATGCTACTATTCCCACTAAGAATGGTAGCTATCTTAGAAACAAACAAGTAAAGTCTACTTTCGTTTTCCTTTATGAAAATAGATAAGAGTGGAACAAAGGAGACCAACCTTAGCCTTGCGCTTGATTTCCTTGTTTGATTCCTCTCCTTCCTGATAGAGCTTTGCCGCTTCTTCCTCGTCTGCCCACCTTCAAAGAGCACCTGTAGAATCATAGCAACATACTACTATCGAAGAACAAAGATCTATATTCATAAATAACGCAGCACCAAATGTGCGTTAACCATACAAATTCATATATAAGCAAACATACAAGAATATGGAGGAAAACTTGAATAGCTTTATTAAGATCAAAAGTAGCAAGAGGATTAAAGCCATATGTTCTGACCCAGCATCATCCTCCAACAAGAAAGCCCTTCTTCACCTCAATTAAAGCTTAGATCACCCAACACTATGAAGTTACACCAGAAAACCAACAACACTTCTCTACAAGATACAAGATTCCAGCCTCTGGATCTCTATGGTGAGGGATCCATATATAGATGATTCTAGGGGGGTGATTCATCTTCTAGGGTCTTGATTAGTTTCCTCTCTCTGATAATTCCTGATTCCACTTGGAGAATGATGATCTCTTACTCATCCTTGGTTGAAAACAGAGAAGCAAGTGTCAGAGGGGAAGCTTCTGGAAGATTCCATGATCTTCCAACTTGCATCTTGTCATTGCCATTTGTCCATTCCCAGCCATCGCACCCTACAAAGGGGCTATTCAGTATGCATCGCACCCTTTACACTGGAAAGGTGATATGCATCACACCCTCGGCACTGGGTATTCAGTATGGTCCAATTTTGATAATTTCTGAGCAGTTTTAAGTGGAGAACTTTTGGGAGATGATATAATCAGTTGCCCTTGTTCCTTTAGGCAGTGAAGCAACACTTTTAGGGAATTAGGAGCCCTCGGTTTATGGACATTTATGATTGGGTTTGAAGTGCCCAAAAATGTCTATAACAGTCTCCTACCCAAATGCAAAGATAGCCAACCATTGACATTGGAATGATCTTGCTTGGTGCATAATAGTTCTATTGATATTGGCATGATTTCAGCTATTGCATTATCGTTATGTTCTATGGTGGGGGAAGTTATCGGTGGACATAAATTTTGACATAATTATTGATGTACTAGTGTTTAAGCCTTTACGACATTTGTGTATCTTTGTTTGTGTATTAGTGTTTAAGATTTTACGACATTTTTGTATATGCTATTAAAGCTTACTAGGTAGCTAGCACCAAGAGTTGCTTTGTCAGGGCAAGAAATAAAAGAGTTTCTTTTTCCTAATGGTTATATTCTTAAAGTATGGAAACTTATAGAATATATATACTCTTTTTACACCATTATCATTAAGTTGGTCCTTTTTACTACCACAAATGCCACCATTTTCAATAAATTTCCTTCTTTTTTCTCCATTTTCAATAATGTAATTACTTTATATTGTCATGGTGCTTCACAATTCTCTTCCTAACCATTGATTTAATATCCCAAACTAGGAAATACAATGAATACCAAAAGCATGTAGTAAGCTATGGCAAGAAAATACCATGCAAGCACAATTTTTACACAAGCATAAATAAATCAATAAACCGTAGAATAGTAGAAACAAATCTAAGCCATTTTATTAAAATTTCTCTGGATAGGAGTAAAATAGATGAAAATGATAGAATATAGGCTACTAATGCAAGCATGCAAAACCCAGGTGAGAATGAAGACAAATCCATGATGAAATGACTCACTAGCGGTACGCTCTACCCAGAAATGTACATTTTTTGTTGTTGGAGGAAAATTGATATTTGAGACCTCAAATATACTCCAAAAATTCTAAAACATTAACTCGAGGCTTCCCTCACCCAAATATATGAAACCCGAGAAACTATTGGGCTAATTCTAGTTGACCCAAAAGGCCCCAAATGTGAAAATTATCCTATATTGTTGCTACTACTACTACTTGAGAAAAACTGATGTTCTGACCTCAATAATGTCTGGATCAACCTAAAATTATAGCCACATAATCCTCTCATATAAACTAGTAAAACCTAGAAAAGGTTTGGCCTGAATCTAAGCCAAAATTGAACCCACAATGTGATACAAATTTCCCATCTAACCAACAATAGACCCTACTATAAGAATGTATGATTCTGACTTGAATATTGCCTGAAAAAATTATATAAAATTAGGTATAGGATCCTCATATCCCTACCAACAAAACTTAGAAATCATTTGGGATAATTCCAACTAACCTGAAATGCCCAAAATAAAGCAAATTGCCTAGCTACACAGTTGTTTGCCCAACCAAAGAGAAACTAATGAGAAATTATAAAACTCTCCTACAAATGGTTGAGAAATTATGAACAAGTATACTCTGGAAAATAGCTATCACTCCCAACTAAAAAATCCCACAAATATCAACACCAAACACCAAGAAAAAAATTGTTCTCTAGTCCCTAGACAATTCTATAAGGGAAAGTTTGACCTATCTAAAATATACAAGGACGTCTCTAAAAAATGGTGCCAAACTCCTCTAACTAGTAGAACATATCCTACAAATACCTAGAACTTGCAATAAAAATATGATGCTCCAAATAACCTTTGGGTTTTTTCTTTTGCACCCACAAATAACAAATTTCTAAGTGAATACTCTGCAATAAATCTCTGTGGGAATATTGAATTGGACTCCCCAAATTACCTCACTAGGGAGAAACTTGAAGTTCTCTGACATGAAGGAGGAGTTCTGCTTGGAATTTCCTTGTGGTAAATGTAGGTTTTAACCCCGTACAGAAATTACCTGCATACGAATTCTAACTCACAAGAAAGCATAACACATAAAACACATATACACAAATATTTTCCCCTGGATCCCAAAACCGGGACTACCAACTTCATTTTTAATTATATTTCTTTCAATGTTACAATACATATTTATACATGCCGAAGCATCCAATACCATGGACCGAAAACCATTGCGTCCAAAAAACATGTGCGAAAATCATGCATAAAACCATAGGTGGGTCCATCCAACCTAACATAGGGTCCAAAACCAAACTTTTCCGGGGCACTGTCCCGGACCCCATAAAGTGGGGTTACGGGTATCCATGAACATTGATCTTAGTCAAACTGATATATGCAGGAAGATCATGTATTGTAAACAATAAAGAAGCTTTTAAAGTGAATTGAGTTACCATCCCTTAAAATTTGAATTGCTTCAATTCCTTTCCAGAATTCTACTAGATCGTCAAATAATGGCTCTAAATAAACATCAATTATATTTGAAGTCACACTTTTCTTCCCTAGTACAATCACTAACAACATCAAGAAAAAATAGTTTGGTTGCTAACCATGGAGACAAGTTATAATTTATTAAAAGCACTGGCCAAGTTGACCATTAGTGCTCTGATATAAGAAAGGACTCACCCCATCTAGAACTAAACCCAACCTTATATTGCAAGGATCTCAAGAAAAATCAGGTGATCTATTATCAAATTCCTTCCATATCTTAGAACCAGCCACAAATCATTGTTTTCCCTCGGTGCTCTATTTTGGGCATGTCATTGCATGAGCATGTAAATGTATCAGCATCTATACATTTGAAGCAACTATAAGATTAGCAGAATGTGGTGAAGAACCCTTCTAGGAGTTGAATTTGATTTCAACCCTGGTCTATACCTCCCTTCTTTACATTTCAGATATTTAGTCTCATTTGCAATATTTTTGTAAAATAATACACAACCATTCACACATGTGTGGATGTTTTCATATGCCAAGCCTAGCTTAGTGATTTTCACTTTACATGATATTCATTTTGTTTTCAATGTGGATTCAAGTGGTAACAACCACTGTAAAAATGCTAATAAAGCATCAACACTCTTATTTGTCAAACCATGCACTGCTTGTAAGTTACGAATTAAAAGGATTGGTTCTAAACGATTTAAATTGCAAGTACCATACATGGGTTTTGAAGCACCCTCCATCAATTTCTTCCATTCATCCTTGAAACCTTCATTCAATGTTACAATAAATAGTGTATTGTTCTTACTCTTTAAAACTAGTGCAATTCTTTTGATTATCAAGAAGAATGAACACAACACTCAAATTGTTCAAAACATGAAAAACACAAGGATGCAAAAGATACAAGGATGTGTCTACCATTCAAAGATTTTGCACACCATGATTGGATCTTGGAGCTTCATCATTCGACCTTAATGAAATTAGGAGGCTTCCAAATCACATATGATGCTTACAAGTGTAGGCTTGGTCAAAATAGGAACATGAGAGGCTTACACCTTATTTGAATCTTTGATGATTAAGATTTGTGAAGTAGTTCTCAAAGAACCACACATGACCTCTATAGGGTATCTAGTTCTCAAAGAGCGACACATGACCTCTATAGGGTATCTTAGGCCTCTATGGGGGATATTGAATGTAATTAGTATGTTTTACATAGTAAGAATGGGTGTTAGGCTTGTACCATGGAAAAGGGATGAAAGCAATAGCCACAAACCCAAAATGAAACTTCTTTGGCTTATGCTACATGAAAAAAACCATAAAGAACAATATCAATCCTCTTTGAGGGATTTTAGGCCTCCATTTAGGATAAGGGTTCCATTATGTGTTTTTCCACATCATATATGGGAGTTAGGACTATAACTTGGCCAACGAATGAAAAAGGGCCTTAGTCCTAAAACATTGGGAATCACGATTGTCGTTAGACCAAAACCCACAAGTGTTAGTGAACGATCATATTGCCAAAGAAAATAATGTACTCTGAAAAGGAAGTGGCACAATGATTTGCTAAATGCTCTATGGGCTGACTGTGTTACACCTAAACCTTCTCTTAAAGTCTCTCCTTACTTTCTAGTATATGGAAAAGAAGTCATCCTACCTATGAAAATTTACCTGCTTGCCCTTCAAATTTCACAAGGTTCCTAGGGTAAGTCTTGTCTTGTGATTCATAGTAGGATTGACACTCTTTAGAATTTACAGTAAGAAAGGATGAAAGAAAAAGAAAAAAATTACATTTATCAGAGTCCTATCAGGCGATGATTTGGTAGGAATTTTACAAGGAAAATGGAATTCAATGTGGGATACTTAGTAATGAAGTGACATAAATCCCATGAAGAGAAAGGGAAGCACACTAAATTCCAGTCACTATAGATAATACCATTTGTTGTTCATGAGAGGCTTTGCCACCACACTTATCATCTGCAATATTTGGATAGGAATATGGACTCTCTTCTTGTCAGTGGCCAAGATTTGAAACAATATTTTAAATAATAGTCTAGAGTTGTTTCCTACCCTATGTATATAGTCTCTTTCCTTTGTTTGTCTGTTTGTCATTTTCAAGTTTTTTCCATTGTATTTTTGTTCTTGTGAACAAACCTTGTATGAAAGTGTTTTGTTTGTTTCTAGTGTATGTGGAAAAACGAAAAAGGGCCTGATCACACTACAAAATTTGGCTAACCTTTAGTCCTACATCTATTTCTTGGTCCAATCCTTTTGGTCGATGATGTTTTGATGGAAAATATGATCCTTGCATAAGGAGAGCTTTGGGTAGAACCATGATCCCTATAGATATTCTAGGAACATCATTCCTACACTCAGTTCTTTTTGTTTTGGTGTTTTGCACGCTGATCCAATCAAGTAGAGATAGAAAAGAAAATAATACTAACGACCATGTTAATATCAGAGGTATATATATTCTTCCCTAAAGGAACTGTAACCTCTTGGACTTTTAGTGCACCAACAACGTCACCAAATATGAGGTACTCATTCTAGGTTTGAAGAAGGTCATTTACCTCAAATTTGAAGTGCTCAAAGCAATAGGTCGCTCTAAATTTGTCGTAGTGACAGGTACAAAATATGATACATTGTGTGTCACCTAATTTTAGAAATTATCAATAAGAGGTATGGCATTTTATTTCGCAAGTCAAATCTTTTAATATTATTTATGTTCCTTGAATTCACAATGTTGATATTGATACACTAGCAAATTTTGTTCCTACATTGTCACCATTAAGCAATGGCTTTTCTATTGAAATTATTTATAGGGAATTCGTTCCTAATAACATATCTAGCTTTCACCTTTTTAATAATGACTAGCAGATATTAGATTTCATGGAAAACATGGATGTATTCAAGGAAATAACTATCGATGAATATGAGCACAAGAAAGCATTATAGGATTTAGCTCAAGCAAGAAAAGGATATCCCATGCCCAAGGGTGTGGTGTCCACATGGCGTTGCTTCAAGGGACTGTTAACGTAAAGACACATAATTCTACTCTATCATACAAACAAGTAAATCTTGGTATAGAAGAAGATTTGAAGTATGTAAATCTCGGTACTTGCTGTACACCTCAAGAGTGGAAAGATTTTAACCTACTCTTTAAGAAGTAACAAGATTTCTTCACGTGGATGTATGATGATCTGAAGACTTACGATACATGAATAATCCAACATGTAATTCCCATTAAAAAGGGGTCAAGTCTTTCTAGTAGAAACTAAGAAAAGTTTATCCCATGCTTGAACCAGTCATTCATAGAGAATTAACTAAAATGATGGATGCTTATAGCATTTTTAAAGATCGGCATTCAACATAGGTCTCCAATATGGTTCTAGTAAGGAAGAAATCTGGGGAGATATGTATGTTCGTTGATTTTCATAATTTGAACCATGCCTCAAAACAAAGTTAATTACCCATTGATTTCAATGGAACACATATTGAAAAATGTATCAAGGTCTGGAATGTTTTCATTGTTGGATGTTTTTCGGGATATAACCTTGTTCGGGTGGGAAAAACCTATAGGCACAAAGCTACATTTATAACCAAGTGATGTACATTTTCCTTCAATAGAATGCCTTTTGGACTTGTTAACATAAGTGATACTTTTCAATGTGCTATGGACCTCACATTTTAAGGGTTTATTGGAAAAAGGGTTGTGGTTTACTTAGATGTTGTGACAATGTTTTTGAAAAGGAGATATAATCACTTGCAACATCTAAAGAAAATGTTCAAGCGATGTCACAAATATGTGATATATCTTAATCTTAAGAAGAGAATTTTCATTTTCTGAGGGATATCAGTTGGGCCATATCATCACAATGAGTGGGATCAAAGTTGACCCTAAACATGTCAAAACTATCACTAGGATTCCCTTCCCAATAAATAAGAAAGCTATGCAGTATTTCTTAGGGAAAACCAATTTCCTTCACAAATTCATCTCATACTATGCACACGTAGTGAAACTATTACAGGAGATGATAAAGAAGGATGTGACGTATAAGTGGGATAAAATGGAAATGATGCCTTTTCTCATATTAAGCAAGCAATCATAGTGTAGGTTTTAACCCTGTACAAAAATTACCTGCATGCAAATTCTAAAACACAGAAAATAAACAATGTGAGATCATAACACATATACAGAGAGATTTTCCCCTGGATCTCAAAATCGGGCTACCAGCTTGATTTTTCATTATGTTCCTTTCAATGTTAAAATACATATTTATACATGCTGAAGCATCCAATACCATGGACCGAAAAACCATCACGTCCAATACCATGGACTAAAAACCATCGCGTCCAATACCATGGACCGAAAACCATCGCATCCAAAAAACATGTGTGAAAATCATGCACAAAACCATAAGTGGGTCCACCCTATCTAACATAGGGTCCAAAATCAAAATTTTCCAAGGCACTGCCCCGCACCCCATAAAGTGGGGTTATGGGTACCTCTCAAACCCCCTGTTAACTACGTGGAAAGAATATAACACAACCCAACATTCTCCCACTTGTTGTTTTCTTTCCACAGGGTACCACAGGAGAGCTTAGTCATTTTTCCAGCCCTAAAACGCCCATTGTTTCTCTACACCAGGAGAACTTCTTAGAGCTCACATATTTTGTCAGTGCATCTGCAGTATTCTTCAAAGTGTCCACCTTTACCAGCAACACCTTTTTGTCTTCTATCATATCCCTCACAAAGTGATATTGAACATCAATGTGCTTTGTCTTTGAATGATATGCAGGGTTCTTTGCCAAGAAAATTGCACTTTGGCTGTCACAGTCTATCCTTATAGTTTCCTGTACTAACCCCATACTTGAACACAATCTCTGCAACCAAACTGATTCCTTGCTTGCATGAGTGGATGCCATGTATTCTGCCTCTGTAGTTGATAGTGCCACTACAGATTGTTTCTTACGCATCCAACTGACTACTCCTCCAAATAGGTTAAACACATACCCATTTGTAGATCTTCTCTGATCCAGATCTAGCCATGAATATCCAACACTCTTTCCAATCCTAGTCTTCCTTGGTAGCACAGAACATAATCACTAATGCCACGCAAATACCTAAAAACCCACTTCACTGTTGTCTAATGCTCCTTTCTTGGTTTTGACATAAACCTGCTCAATACTCCCACTGCATGTGCAATGTCTAGTCTAGTACAAACCATTGCATACATCAGGTTACCTACTGCACTTGCATATGGAACACAGGATATGTCCTCTTCCTCTTCTTGTGTCTTGGGACATTGTTCAGCAGATAACCTCACACCTATAGGAATATGGAACGCCCATTTTCTGCCAATGGGTTTCCTTCCAGCCGACAACTCCACCAGATCCCAAGCCTCATTTTTGTGCAAAGATGCCATTTCATCAACCATTGCATCTTTTCAGAGTTTTCCATCCTCTGAGTCTACTGCTTCCTTCAGAGTTCTAAGATCATCGTCAGTAATAGATAAAGCAAAATTTTAATAGAAAGCAGATGGACTATACCTTTCAGGCTTCCTTCTTTCTCGAACTGATCTTCTCACGGTCAGAGTTTGTGGCTCTTCATCTTCTGATTCCTCCTCTGCTATAGAGTCTAATTCTTCCTGCTTTAGCTCAAACTTTATCTTCTCAGGTTCCTTTCGTTGGACTTCATGTTTAATAACATCTTTCACCTCTCTAAACACCACATCTCGGCTATACACAATCTTTCGTGTGACTAGGTATCAAAGCTTATAACCCTTTAAACCATCCTTATACCCAATAAAGATGCACTTTTCAGATTTACTATCCAACTTGGTTCGTTTCTCCTTTGGAACATGTACATATGCATCACATCCAAATACCCTCAGATGTGAAATAGAGGGTTTCTTACCAGTCCATACCTCTTGTGCAGTCTTATCCTCCAATGCTGATGAAGGTGACCTGTTGACCAGGTAACATGCAATATCCACCGCCTCTGCCCAGAATTCTTGTCCTAACCCGGCACCACTAAGCATGCTTCTTGCCCTTTCCATCAACATATTATTCATTCTTTCTGCAACTCCATTTTGTTGAGGTGTATATGGAGTAGTATTCTGCCATGATATACCACACTTCTTACAACATTCTTCAAATTCCTTACTGCAAAACTCTCCACTGTTATCTGTCCTCAGCACCTTTATCTTCTTCTCTGTTTGATTTTCCACCAGAGCCTTAAATTCTTTAAACCTATCAAAGACTCCAGATTTCTTCTTAAGGAAATATATCCATGTATTCCTTGAGAAGTCATCTATAAATGATACATAGTACACAGACTTACCCAGTGATGGAACTTTCACAGGTCCAAACACATCACTGTGCACAAGCTCTAATATTTGTTTCGTCCTCTTACTACCAGAGGGGAAACTCACCCGATTCTGCTTCCCATATACACAATTTTCACAGAAATCAAAATCCAAAGAGCTATTACTCATACCTTCTACCATACCTTTACCATGAAGTATCCGAAGGCCCTTTTCTCCAATATGCCCAAGCCTTTGATGCCACAACATGGTCTTCTCTCCAGAGACCACTAGATTGTCTGCTCCACTTTCAGGAACCATAGAACTATTGCACCCATCAATAACAATGCTACCTTGTAGCTTATATAGAGTTCCAACCTGATCTCCCTGCATCAATACCAATGCTCCCCGAACCATCTTACAGGTATCCTTTTCGAACACTATTTTTACACCTGCATCATCCAGCTTATTAACAAAAATCAGATTTCTGGCTAATGCAGGAATATGTAGAACACCTGGAAGCATTCTAACCCTTCCACCTTGCAACTTAAACTTTAATTTTCCGCGACCAATGATTCTAGCCTTCCTATCATCCCCCAAGAAGACATCACCACCATCATATTTCTCATACTCGCAAAACCACTCTCTGTGGGGAGTGAAGTGAAAGGATGCACCTGAGTCAATCAACCATGCCTCATGATCTTGTACTTGAAGAAGCCAAGTACACATCCCCACCTTCATCTGAGGTGATTTTCGCCTCTACAGAAGGAGCCTCATCAGATCCCTTTCCTTTGTCAAGAGCTTTAGATTTACAGTCCCTTTTGTAGTGCCCTTCCTTTCCACATTTCCAGCACACCACCTTTACAGGTTTTCCTAGAGATTTAGATCTCCCACTCGATGACTTATTTTTGTTTATGTTCTGGGACCGTCCTTGTATAGACAAGTCATAACCATTCTGGCTCTCCATATTTTTCCATCTCATCTCCTCTGTCAACAAGGATGAGACTATTTCATCAAAATGTAAGGCAATTGCATTTCTACCTACTGCAATAACCAGACTATCCCATGAATCTGGTAGAGAACACAACAAATTGATGCACTTATCTTCATCTGAAATTTTAATATCAACAGATGTTAACTAACTTACCATAGTATTAAACACATTCAGATGCTCTATCAATGAGTCTCCATCTTTCATCCTCAGGTTATACAACTTTTTCCACAGGAACAGTTTATTCACCAGAGACTTAGACTGGCACAAAGTCCCTAACTTGTCGCACAAAGCCTTTGTCATAGCTTCCCCTGATACATTCAGCAATACTGAATCTGATACACACAATCGTATTGTGCTCCTTGCCTTCCGATCCAACTTCTTCCATTCCTCATCGGACACTCCCGTTGATTTATTACCAGAATCTACCATAATCCACTGATCTTTATCCACCAACAGATCCTCCATATTGAGTTTCCACAACTCAAAACTCTGACCATTAAATTTCTCGGTCTCTATCTTTCCACTGCTCACCATCTTTTTTCACCACCAGAATTGATCTCGTAGATATCCCATTGAATAGGGTCTACCATAGGCCCGAGCGAAACCCCTCAGCAATAAATGCGTCCCCTTGAAGCTAAATCTGCTCTAATACCAAATGTAAGTTTTAACCCCGAATAGAAATTACCTGCATACGAATTCTAAAAGATAGAAAATAAACAATGCGAGATCATAACACATAAAACACATATACACAGAGATTTTCCCCTAGATCCCAAAACCAATACTACTAGCTTGATTTTTCATTATGTTCCTTTCAATGTTAAAATACATATTTATACATGCCGAAGCATCCAATACCATGGACTGAAAAACCATCGCATCCAATACCATGGACCGAAAACCATCATGTCCAATACCATGGACCAAAAACCATCGTGTCCAAAAAACATGTGTGAAAATCATGCACAAAACCATAGGTGGGTCCGCCCAACCTAACATAGGGTCCAAAATCAAAAAAAATTGGGGCACTGCCCCGCACCCCATAAAGTGGGGTTATGGGTACCCCTCAAACCCCCTGTTAACTACGTCGAAAGAATATAACACAACCCAAAACACATAACCTCCAACACTATACAATCCAAACTTTGGAAAAGTTTCTTTTTGTTCACTTTCACTTCTAATACTTCTCTTTCTTCCATTCTCATGCAAAAGGATGATCAATATAATGAACAATCTATATAATTCATGAGCACCAACTTGTAGGGACCTAAAATAAACTATCCTGCCATTGATCAAATAATTTATGTAGTGTACAAGGTGGTAAAACACTTTAGGCCTTACCTTCTGAAGAATCATGTTATCATCTTTGTGCCTCACCCAACTGTTAGATCATTACTTTTTCAACAAGATAGTGGAAGAAGAGAACTGGATGACAATCTTACAAGAGTATGATCTTGATTTTAAGCTAGTTCACATGTTAAAGGGCCGTGGCCTATGCTAGCTAGTAGCAGAAGCGACACGTTTACCAACAAATAACTCTTACAGGTCGGAGCAAGGAATTGAAATGTATAACATGAACAATATACTGCCATCAATGCATCCACTTCTTGGAACACATATGTGTGACAATATACTGAGCATGGTACCCTACCCTCACATTTATCGGCAAGACAAAATAGGGATACTAGACTTAAAGATCTATCATACCAGCTGGTACACATAGTACTTTTTAGGAACATAATAATGGGCTCCTTCTCAAATGTTTGGAGGTACCTATTTCAAAAAGGATATTGCATGACCTCCATGATAGACTAGCCAAAGGAAATTTTGTGGGTGACATTATTGCGCACAAGATTATGTTGGCGGGTTACTATTAGCCCGCACTTTTTAAATATGCTCATTCTTATGCCCACAAATGTCCAGTTTGTTAGAAATGTGTTGGCCAAGATAAGAAGTTAGTTGCCCCATTGCAACCTATTGTTGTAGAAAAAAATTCCAACAATGGGGATTGGACGTCATCGGTGAAATCTTTCCACACTCATAGAATAAGCACCAATACATTCTCACTACTACAAATTTCTTTACATGGTGGACAAAAGTGGTTCCTCTCAAACAAGCGAATGATTCAGAAATCATAAATTTCCTCAAACAAAATATCATTACTAGTTTCGACGTTCAAACATCACTTGTTTTCTATAATAAAACATATTCCTCATCACTTAAACTCCATGATTTTGCATCAAAAATGGAATTGTATTGAAACATTCTTCTAACTACTATCCACAAGGTAATAGTCTTGCTAACTCTCTTCCTATCATGGCCAATATTTGAAACAATATTTTCAATAAAAATCTAGTGAAATGCTCTACCTTATGTATATAATATTTCTTCTTTGTTTGTTTGTTTGTCATGTTCATTTTTTTTTTCCGTTTTATTTTCGTTCTTGTGAGTAAACCTTTTATGAAAGTGTTATCTTTGGTTATAATGTGTGTGGAAAAATTAAAAAGGGTCTTGTGGCACTACAAAAATTGGATAACCTTTAGTCCTTATTCTTTGTTCTAGTCCATACCTTTTGGTCGATGATGTTTCGATGGAAAATATGATCCTTTCATAAGGATATATTTGTGTGGAATCGTGATCCTTTTACATATTATAGAAACCCTATTCCTACGCTCAGTTAGTTATGTTTTATCGTTTTGCATGTTGATCCAATCAAGTAGACACAAACAAGGGGTAAATATTGACAAGCATGTTAATATCATAGGTATATATATATTCCTCTATGAAGGAACAACATATTCCTCTCTCAGTAAGTCGAGATCCCTTTTCCACCCCATGAAATAAATAAGTTCCTTTAAATAGTTCTATAAATAAAAATAACTAAAGGGTGAAAGAAGAGAAAGTCTTACCTTGAAATCGTAATAATTTATCCTTTTCTTCTAATTTACCTATCAAGATATTTACCTCAACCTGATGTTGTTCTTCCTTTTCTAGATATTGCTTCTTCAAGATTTGTTTAGACTTTCTTCCTTCTTCCACTGTTTTCCTTAGTTTGAGAATCTCATTTTCTTGTTCTTCATTCTGCTCCTGTAGCATTTGACGTACTCTGAAGGCACACTCAAGCTAAGCTTTTAATCTGGTAACTTCTTCTTTGAGGGCACTCTCCCTTTTGTTAAATATATCTTTTTGATCTATGATTTTATCTGATGCTTCATTTACTTGTTCATCTTCAATCTGAGGTGATTTAGAATCTGAATACTTTCTTCCACCTAATGGTAGGCTATCACTGTTCCTTTGAGCTATCTTCCTTTTCTAGCGCTTTCTTTCCCATTGTTCTACAAATCTCCTTCAAGCGATCAAGCTTCTACCAAAGGACCTGCTCTCATACCAATTGTTAGAAATAATACTGAGAGGGGGGGGGGGGGATGAATTAGTATTAGAAAATAACTAACTTTTTCATTTCCATATTCAAATTCATATATGCTACTTCAGTTAAGGGAACCCGCATGTACACGCAACTGTGTTTAATGCAACTAGCATATATTCAGCGAACTTATGATTCAGTTAATTCATCATATGTTGATCTTTAATCAATGCATTAGAACTTCATTAACCATGTAAAAGTAACCAGGTGCAGTAAAAACAAAACAGATCATCACACATAAGAAACACACATGAACACCATGATATAAGGTGGAAGCCCAATGCAGGACAAAAACCACCTACTGCCATTTCTTTAAGATAAGAAAAACCCATTTACAATCTTACACTGGCGCAGACTCATACCAGTACACGGGAACTCACTTGTAGAAGGCTACAACCTTCTCTCATTCTCCAACTTCTACTGGAAGGGAGCTACAACCCCCTAGCTCTTGTACTAGTCGATTTGTTTACTAGTACGTAGAAGCCGACCTACTGAAGGCTACAACCTTCACTCATTTTGCAACTGCTAAAGGAAGGGAGCTCCAACCCCCTGGCTCTTGTACTGGCCAATATGTTTACCAATACGTAGGCGCCGACCTACAAAAGGCTACAACCTTCTTGTTTCATCACAACACCATAATATGAAGGCCACGTTTCATCCAATTTTCATACTAGACCCATCAACAACATTGAAGCACAAATCAATCACTACTACAACACAACCATCAAATAAACCTGCATCATCAATCTCTGAATCACCCAATACTGAATCACTGAAATCCTGTCATCAAAACATAGTCACCAGAACACAGAGTAGAACACAGAACTTTTCAACAACAACCAGACACAACTGCAACTTCAAATATCATACTTCATACTGTATACGCTACTCAGATGAGCCAAACCAGCGTGTATACATGCTTTTACCAAAGAAAACCTGTGTACATATCTGAAAATATTTATTCATAACTTTGCAGCTATTCCAAACATCAGTCATACCCAGATCATAACATTATACAATAAAACATGCGTCAATAATTCAGATTTAGTCTATCCATGATCAAACCACATAATGATAATACATTCCAAGCCTTATGATCCAGATCCATCATCCATCATCAACCGCATAGGTGCATCCTTGGTTCGAATCAAACAAAGCATCACAAACCCATAACCAGTAGACTAGATCTGACACTTCATCAGATATTCAATCCTTGCACACTTGCACACTTTGGCCTAATGATCTTCTCCTCCTTATATAGGTTTAGGCCTCTCTCAATACCATGGTCCAAAGCAACATAGGAGCAATACCTTGGACCCAATACCTCAGACCAAATACCAGTAGGTAGGCGCTGACCTACAGAAGGCTACGACCTTCTTGTTTCATCACAACACCATAATATGAAGGCCATGTTTCATCCAATTTTCATACTGGACCTATCAACAACATTGAAGCACAAATCGATCACTACTACAACGCAACCATCAAATACACCTGCATCATCAATCTCTGAATCACCCAATACTGAATCACTGAAATCCTGTCATCAAAACATAGTCACCAGAACACAAAGCAGAACACAGAACTCTGCAACAACAATCAGACCCAATTGCAACTTCAAATATCATACTTCATACTGTATACGGTACTCAAATGAGCCAAACCAGCATGTATACATGCTTTTACCAAAGCGAACCTGTGTACGTATCTGCAAATATTTATTCAAAACTTTGCAGCTATTCCAGACATCAGTCATACCCAGATCATAACATTTATACAATAAAACATGAGTCAATAATTCATATTTAGTCTATCCATGATCAAACCACATAATGATAATACATTCCAAGCCTTATGATCTGGATCCATCATCCATCATCAACTGCATAGGTGCATCCTTGGTTTAGATCAAACAAAGCATCACAAACCCATAACCAACATACTAGATCTCACACTTCATCAGATATTCAATCCTTGCACACTTTGGCCCAATGATCTTCTCCTCCTTATATACGTTTAGGCCTCTCTCAATACCATGGTCCAAAACCACATAGGAGCAATACCTTGGACCCAATACCTCAAACCAAATACCACGGACCAAAACTTAGTTTTCAAACATGTACATGCCTTTCCTTTTGTGAAAGTGCGTGCGTACGTTATACACACCTTTTGGTCTGCTAACCCGCCTGTATACGCATCTTTGTCACGATAAACCTGCATATACCTTTCTCTGATCATTAATTCTTTGCTATTGACCTGCTACACTATGATCTGTCATCTGAGTGAGTTTCCATGAAGGAAAACACTTGTATCATACTTGTATCATAATGCCAACAATCTCCCCCTTTGGACTTGATGGAAACAACCACACCAAGTCACTCTCCCCCTTTGGCATCAAGGACAAAGGGCAGACCAAGATATTCTCTCCCTTGATATACATTTTATTGTTCATACTCCCCCTGAGAACATGTTAAAATCTCTGATTGAGCTCTCCCTTTGTACATACTGAGATGTACCAATCCATCCATGCTCCCTGTGAGCACATGTTGAATTCTTTGATTGAACTCCCCCTTTGTACATGCTCCCCCTGAGCACATGCAGAGTCTGCAAAAATATTTTTCAAAAGGATAACATGACTCTTTAACTCAACTAAGTGAGTATGACCTTCCTATCACCAATGACTCGTACATACATCAATTTCCCAACCAAGTGGGGATACACCATTTTGACTCAAACTCATCCACCCAACCAAGTGGGGATATACCAAAAGTTTATATATGACTGAAATAGACATTACTACATCATCCTTCCCATGCAAAGTGGGGTTACAAATTAGGTCTTTTCATGACCTTTTCATCAAATGATATACATGAATTTTATAACAATGACTAGTAATCTAAACAAGACCATGAATTCATCAGCAACTCTCATACACCATCTATCACCATAAGCATCTGTCACCAACTTCCAAACTTGTAACATGCAATACCATTCTCTTTCCAACCAACAGTAAGTAGCAAGATGTATCATTTAGCCATATAAGCATCATCACCAAAGACTTCTAACCATAATGCCAATAATGCATTATTCAAAGCATATGCTCCCCCTGAACCTATGCCAACCAACACATACCATGATTGAACCATATCAGACTTCTTTTCGTGAGTCTGACCCACTAATTTTCCTCAAACCAACATATACATGACTGTGCAGCTTCGAACTCACGTATATACGCGACTTGTCTTCATGAAACCTACGTATGAGATTTAGAACACTGAAATTTCACACTTTTAGTTCCCTTTGAGTCTGTCATGTCTGTATACTCTACTATGCCACATCTTTCTGACTATACTTCCTTCTTCTCCCATATCTTCAACTGTGATGATGTTTTCTCCTTTTGGTATGGTGCCCAAAATCTTCTCCTGCAGTCCTTTGCTATATGTCCAAGCTTGTTACATGCATAACATCTTACATGTTACATATTCCTTCTATAGCGGTCAATGGCTTTGTGACCAAACATATTGCAAGAAAAACAATATCCCTTAAAGTACTTGGAACGTGATGATCTTTCTGTGTGATGGTAACCATTCTACTTCTGCATCTCGCTGCAATATGTCCAAAATTATGAGATATAAAACATTTAACATTATTCATTAGAGGAAATAACCATCTATCACTTCCACAATTAGGAGTAAAAGATTTTCTTTGAAGACTTTCTTTCCTTGGTTGTTGATGGGGTTGACCTCTCATCTCCTTGTTGAGTATTTCAGATTTTGCATTAGAGTTCCTTGCCTCACCTTGTGAACTAGATTCACCTTCAACAGATTCATGGAAACCAAGACCAGTTTTGATAGCAGGAGACCTTTGACTACTAAGAATATCATCCAAAATCTTAGTACTTTCTTAAAATCGTAATATTTTATCATTTATTCTATTTACCTTTCAAGATGTTTACCTCAACTTGATGTTGTTCTTCCTTTTTCCAGATATTGCTTCTTCAAGATTTCTTTAGACTTTCTTCCTTCTTCCATTGTTTTCCTTAGTTTGAGAATCTCATTTTCTTGTTCTTCATTCTGCTCCTGCAGCATTTGACGTACTCTGAATGCACACTCCATCTGAGCTTTTAATCTGGTAACTTCTTCTTTGAGGGCACTCTCCCTTTTGTTAAATAGATCTTGTTGATCTATGATTTTATCTCATGCTTAATTTGCTTGTTCATCTTCAAACTGAGGTGATTCAGAATCTGAATACTTGCTTCCACCTAATGGCAGGCTATCACTGTTCCTTTGAGCTGTCTTCTTCTTCTGGCGTGCTTTCTTTCCCATTGTTCTACAGATCTCCTTTAAGTGATCAAGCTTCTACCAAAGGACCTGCACTCATACCAATTGTTGGAAATAATACTGGGGGGGGGATGAATTATTATTAGCAAATAACTAGCTTTTTCATTTCCATATTCAGATTCATATACGCTACTTCAGTTAAGGGAACTCGTGTGTACATGCAACCATGTTTAATGCAACTAGCATATATTCAACCAACTTATGATTGAGTTAATTCATCATATGTTGATCTTTAATCAATGCATTAGAACTTCATTAACCATGTAAATAGTAACCAGGTGTAGTAAAAACATAATAGATCACCACACATAAGAAACACACATGAACACCATGATATAAGGTGGAAACCCAATGCGGGACAAAAACCACCTACTACCATTTCTTCAAGATAAGAAAAACCTATTTACAATCTTGCACTAGCGCATACTCATACCAGTACACAGGCACTCACTTGTAGAAGGCTACAACCTTCTCACGTTCTCCAGCTTCTACTGGAAGGGAGCTACAACCCCCTAGCTCTTGTACTAGCCGATCTGTTTACTAGTACGTAGAAGCCGACCTACTGAAGGCTACAACCTTCACTCGTTTTCCAACTGCCACAGGAAGGGAGCTCCAACCCCCTGTCTCTTGTACTGGCCGATATGTTTACCAGTACGTAGGCGCCAACCTGCAGAAGGCTATGACCTTCTTGTTTCATCACAACACCATAATATGAGGGCCACATTTCATCTAATTTTCATACTGGACCCATCAACAACATTGAAGCACAAATCAATCACTACTACAACACAACCATCAAATACACCTGCATCATCAATCTCTGAATCACCCAATACTGAATCACTGAAATCCTGTCATCAAAACATAGTCACGAGAACATAGAGCAGAACACAGAACTCTGCAACAACATCCAGACCCAACTGCAACTTCAAATATCATACTTCATACTATATACGCTACTCGGATGAGCTAAACCAGCATGTATACGTGCTTTTACCAAAGCGAACCCGCGTATAGATCTACAAATATTTATTCATAACTTTGCAGCTATTCCGGACATCAGTAATACCCAAATCATAACCTTTATACAATAAAAAATGTGTCAATAATTTAGATCTAGTGTATCCATGACTAAACCACATAATGATATTACATTCCAAGCCTTATGGTCCCAATCCATCATCCATCATCAACCGCATAGGTGCATCCTTGGTTCAGATCAAACAAAGCATCACAAACCCATAACCAGCATACTAGATCGCACACTTCATTAGATATTCAATATTTTCACACTTGCACACTTTGGCCTAATGATCTTCTCCTCCTTATATAGGTTTATGCCTCTCTCAATACCATGGTCCAAAACCACGTAGGAGCAATACCTTGGACCCAATACCTGGGGTCAATACCTCAAACCAAATACCAAATTACCATCGACCAAAACTTTGTTTTCCAACATGTACGTGCCTTTCCTTCTATGAAAGTGCATGTGTACATTATACACACCTTTTGGTCTGCTAACCCACGTGTATATGCATCTTTGTCATGATTAACCTGTGTATACCTTTCTCTCATCATTAATTCTTTACTATTGACCTGCTACACTATGATCTGTTATTTGAGTGAGTTTCCATTGATGACAACACCTGTATCATAATCCCAACATTATCCTCCTTTTCATACTTCTTTTATATATTTGAGTCATACATGTTTAGGAAAAAAAATTTGAAAATATGACCAATAAGGGTCAAAATGTAATGGGGTAAAAAAACTTGATGTGTTCCCAAAATAAATACATAAGAATAAACAAATATGATCAAAACTTGATAACTAAGATCCTTAAGAGACAAACTAAGAATTTGAGGCTTTGCTCTTAGCTCTCTTAATTTCTACACTAACTTTCGTGTCTTACATTCCAATACTTGAGAAAGAGTCAAGATATTGAACATGTCTCTTGGGTTGACTTAAGTGACTGTTCTTTTACCAAGCTGTGATACCATGTTAAATTTTCTAAAATAATGCATAGTAGAAACTGATATTTTTATTTGATAATTATTTTCCAATGATTTCCAATCAATTTATATTATGTCACATATATTATTAAGAAATTATACACAAAGAATCTCAAAAGAAATGTAATAAAAAAATAGTATGATCACAAGGAGATAAACATGTGCAATAGAGATAACAAATTTACGCTGGGAAAACCTAACCGTGGGAAAAAACCAACAAATTTTCTTCTTAGGATAAATCATTTCTTCAACAATATTTACAATTTTAAGAATATTCTAGAATTCTATGTAAAAATCGAAGTTTATTCACTAGTCAAACCTGGTCAAAATCCCATCAATGTTGTTCAAGCCTTCAAAATGGCCAATTCTAGTCAAGTTTTCATCGTAGTCATCTTGTCTCCTGTAGTCAAGTTCAAACTTGTGATTGACCCCTGTGGTCAAAGGGTATGTAGTTAACTTTTTGCAGTCAAACCTACGACCAACGCATGGTCAAACAATCTCTTCCTATGGTCAATTTCAAACTTCCTATATTAGCCAAAATGTGCCAAATTCGTATTCAAAGATAGTTAGAATCTTAGTTAAACGAATTATATTAGACTGAGTCAAATGAGGCAAGCCAACCTTGGTCAAATGTAAGCTTCTATACTAGGCCAAACTTCAAATTTCCTCCTTTTATCCTTGCACATGTGGATCAAAATACAATAGAGAATGTGTTATCCAATTCGATTAGGAGTCTCATGTGTATTTATACTAGTCAAAGTGGGGTGTACTTTGACCAAGGGTCACACCCGTGACCCATTCATATGTGGGGTTGACTTGACACTTGGGGCCTACATGAAGCCCAAAATAATGACTTAACTTTTTCATTGTAATTTTCTTTGGTCAACTTGGAAGGTCTTTTGGCATGTGGGAATACCTCTCAATTCTACACAAAAATCAACACCAATTAATGGAACATTTGTTATCTTCAGGCTCAAACTTGATAATTTAATAATACCAAAACGTTCAATACTATAGAAAACAAGTGAAATGGGTTGGCCAAGGAATGATCATTGTCTAGTTCATAAATGATTTAAGAATTTTGGACAATTAGACATTGTATTGAGCTTGGAAATCACCAGACATGGGCTATGTAATGCAAAATATTTAGCCATAGTGGATTTTGGTATGAATTACAAATTGGTAATGCAATACTGAAATATTGTGAGAGATCCTCATAATGTAGGCTAAGAATTTCAATAGGCCTTGGTGATGCAGACTCAGCTTATGACAAATCGTGGGACCATGCTGAGAATTTCAACATAACAAGGGGATTGAAGTGACATGGGAAGGTTTACAGTGTGGCAGGGGTGGATAGGTAATATTTGAATTGTAAGGAATGGTTCTAAGGACTATGACAATGGAAAACTAATGGTTGAAGGCATTTGAACTTGGAAACTATACAACTATGGCTCTAATACCATGTTAGGTCAATGAATTAAATATTGGACTACCAACCTACCTTTTATTAATCTAAGCATCAATATATATACATTAGAGTGACATTTGGGATTCCAATTCCAAGGTCTATTCAAATTATCCTCTTTTGTTTATCTAGATATTTACATATTTATCCTAATCTCAGAGGATTATGTCTCGAACATCCATATCCACTTCAACATAGAAACTGGAACATGAGAAAATCTCATATTTTGACTTCGCATGATCGATACACTTTCCAATAGCATTTATAATACTTCTAAAAGTGGTATTATCCTAATAATGCAATGCAAAGAAGCATGATTTTCACCAATACTGGGACTACAAATGGATCATTTTCTAGGTCAAAATATTGATGCCACTCATCTAGATATAACCCTTGATCCCCCATGAAATAAGGCTCACTTTTGAAGATCATGTCTTGATCTATCTTGTTTTCATAAAAGAAAGTAAAAAATCGTTTATGTAGAATTTCCAAGAGATGGAACTTGATCAAGTGTTTCTAATTTTTCCCCACCCATAACCTCACAAAATACAAGGAAGGATAGATCCTCATGAACTAGTCGACTAAGCTAGATTCAACTAGTTGTAGAGCTCAAGTTCTTGACTAAGGTGCAAATACCTCTACATTTGGGATTTCCTCCAATTTCTTGATGAAACAAGAGCAATTTTCCTTTTGTAACCTCGACCCATTTGCACCCAATGAATTAAAAGGATATTTATTGGGAGAATATGGAGGGGAAAGGGCACAACCCAACCCCCTCCTCCCGAACTAGTCATTGCGCCATAGTAAAGCTACTCCAAAAAAATGTAAACTTTGACTGTATTCAATATCTCTATGAATGTAGTAAACTTTCTTTGTATTCATTCAATTCTTAAATTGGATTTGATGTCTAATTTTAAAAGTATTAATAACAAAAAATGCAATGTGAACTATAAGAAAAATTGAGAATGCATGATGAATTAAAATTTATTTTAATAGTAAAATCATGAATAATTTCATGAAACTTTATTAAAATTTATAATATGCATATCACATTTTAATTCACATTAATAACTATAATTATATCTGAATTTAGTTAATAAGCGCGCATGTGTGTGTGTGTGTGTGTGTGTGTGTGTGTGTGTGTGTGTGTGTGCGCGCGTGCGCGTGCGTGTGCGTGTGCGTGTGCGTGTGTGGAGTTGTCTTTATTGCGACTTTTTGGAGATTCCGGTGACAGAATCGAGTGGCTGCATATTTGGATTCAACACCCTGAAAAACCCCTAGGACGTTTTGATTGTGCAAAAATTACCTATCAAACTTGCTATTTCAATAAATTGCTGCCGGATTTTAGAGAAATTTGACTAGAAAAGCCCACCGCAAAAGCCTCCAAGAAGTCACACTAAAGACTACAGCTATATATATATATATATATATAGCAGTTGTCTTTAACGCGACTTTTTGAAAGCCTTTCTGGTGGCTTTTTCCGGTCAAAATCCGGCAATAAATTACTGGAAACACAAGTTTGATAGCTAGTTTCTGCACAATCAAAGCGTCCCAGGGGTTTTCTGGGGTGCTGAATCCAAATATGCAGTTAAAAAACCATTTTAACTGCAACAAAAACCATTTTAACTGCAATTTCTTTCGCCGGATTTCGTCACCGGAATCTCCAAAAAGTCGCATTATAGACAACTCCTATATATATATATGACTTTAATAAGATTAAAAATAAAAATAATTTTTTTTTCTTCTTCTCTAAGAAGCATGAAAAAATAAATAAAACTAAATGAAATTATTTAATTATAAATTTTTAATGTTGAAAAAAATATTTTAGTTGGAGTGGTTTGGTGCACAATTTGATTTCCCACTTTTCCCACTTACATGGGTTTAAGTCTCGTGAGACATGTTGTAATTGGTAATTGTGGCATTTGGTGTAATAGAGGTTTAGCAAGGTAATCAAAGTTACCCATATGAAATTTAAATAAAATTAAATAATAACTATAAATTCAAAATCTATCTTAGCATATAAATTAAAATAAATATGATTTATATCTAGATGATATTATAAATAAATAGAATGAACCCATCTTAACTCTAAATTCATAAATGTTGAGAGGTGTCAAATCTCAAGGTACAAATATTTCCTGAAGCTTTTCTCTCAAAAATAGATTTTCATCCTAAGAAACCTTAATTAGTGGGAGACTTAATTTAAGATATATCAATACAAAAATTATAATATATTATATAAAATATTTTATAACCACTACATCATTTAGGATGTTAATAAAAATGTCAAAATTATTATTTATTAAATTTTTTTTATTTCTCACTTTATTAAATTAAATTGCTATTAACAAATGTAATATTAATATGAATTAAACTTTTTCTATATAACTCTAACGTAACCCCATTTGTTTTTTATAAAAAGTTAGGCTGAAATTTTAATGTAATACCATGTATTATCTAATTTAACATAAAATAAATTAGCAACACTTCCATCTCTTTCGTAACAACACCCAAAAAACAACCACCTAAATATATAATTAATTCTATTATACTAAATATTGAATGAGATGATTGTAGATAAATGTTAAAATAAAATAATAATAAAAATAAAATCAATAAAACCAATGCAATTTTATTTTTATTAAGTTTTTAATTCAGTGAGTTAATTAAATAATGTTTATTTTTATTAATCTCATTTAATATTATATTACAATTATTTTATTAATAAAATCATAAATAATTATTGTTAAAAAAAAATTGTATATATATATTTTGAAAAATAAATAAGTATAATAAATATTGTAACTATAATATTTCAAAAATATTGATAACAACAATTTATTGGAATGGTAAGTTTGATAGCTATTTTCTGCACAATCAAAGCGTCCGAGGGGTTTTTGAGGGTGCTGAATCCAAATACGCAGTTAAAAAACCATTTTAACCGCAACAAATCAAGATTTAACCTCGATTTCTTCAACCGTATTCCGTCACGGCAATCTCCAAAAAGTCGCATTATAAACAACTCCATATATATATACTTATACTAACTATACGGTTTAAAATTAAAAATAATAATATTTCATTATACAAAATATATAATTAATAAAATAAATAATATTTAAAAAAACTACATAAATCCATACAGATTGAGTGGTATTTAATTATTCGATACGCAAAGATTTTTATCAATTTTATTAAAAAACTTAAATAATTTCTATCAATTAATTAATTATATATTTTAAATAAAACATAATATAGATTTACCCATTTGATCACCACATTCACGTAAGTTATTTTAAAACTATTATTAACCATGTAATATGGATTAATGTTTCAGCATATTTAAAATTTCCAAGTTAGCATGGGTAGTCGTATATATTATTTGCTTTAACCATTTTAATTATTTCATTGGAAGCTAATTTTAAACTCAAATTTATTTTGGTACCATGTGTTATCTATTTGAATATAAAATAGCTTCTTAATGCATCTAATACTTCAGACCACCTAAACATATGGTTAATTCTAAAGATATCTTAGTTGAGTTGTGCATTTAATTATTAACTTGTGTGTATATTATTGTGAAACATTATGCAAGATATATGCCTATAGGAATACGAAAATAACAAATTTTAGTTGGAGGAAACTATATTGAAATATAAAGAAAGAGACTCTTATAATCAAGAAATATTACTCACTAGCAGTGTTAAGCTCAGATGTTTTGCAACCATTAAGGTTACAGCCAAGCCAGACACCAAATTGGTGTATGAGACCTCCTTGTTTGTGGGACAAGGGACCCATCTCCGCTCAATGTTTTGCAACCATTAAGGTCACAGCCAAGCCAGACACCAAATTGGTGTATGAGACCTCCTTATTTGTGGGACAAGGGACCCACCTCCGCGCAGCGATTTGACTGCTAAGTCTACGAAGGCATACATACTCTACCCCCCTCTGGTTTTGAACCTATGACCTCTTAGGAGGAAACACATGCTCTTAACCATTAGGCCCACTCAAGCTGTATTGAGAGTAGACGTAGTTGTATTGAGAGTATTGTTCTGGATAAATTTAGAACTCACAATGATAATGGCCATGTAAGGATTTAAAAAAGCATAGATATACAAGTTTGTAATGAATAATTGATTGATCATGCACAAGAAAAAGTTTCTAAGAGAATTTGATAAATATCGTGGTTTGTTATTTATGTATTAAAGTGTATTAAAGTGTATGATTATATTTTTATATGGATTTTAATAATGTTTATGTTTTATAGGTATAATGATAAAAAAATGAAAGAGATGGAGAATGAAGAAAGAAAAATAAATTTAAAATATTGAAATCACTAGATAAAAAAGTGAAAGATAACAATGGTATATTGAAATCACGAGTATTTGTTAAAAGTATTATGAACTAGTACAATCACATTTACTAAAGTTATTGACATACTTTTATAAGAATATATAGGAATATATAAATAATTAACTATTTATGATTATTAATAGTTATTTAAACCTATAACATAATTAACATATAATCGATCAGCACATTGTTATACTTAACAATAATATTTGCCTCGCAACTCTTTAATAACGAATTAATAAGTTTATAATATAAAATAATAATAAAACTAAAGATATATGTATTATAAAGAATTATTATTATTATATTATTATTTATTATTGTTATGTATAATATTATATTGTTACAAGCGAAATATCGAATATAATTTAGATTATGATAAATATCTTAAAAATAAATGTCATTATTTGTAATGATGTAGATGGGAGGAAATGAGAGAGGTTACACATGGATATTAGTAGAGAGATTTATGGAAAAGATTATCTCATCATATATTTCACCATGCCAAGGTTAAAAAAAAAACATAAAAACAAACTAAAATATAATTTTATATTAAATTATTAATATTCATATATCATGTATACATTTGAAAAAAATGTAACAAGCAATTGCACATGGTGTTGCAAAGGAAATGTTGTAAGGGTGTAGCATAGGTAAGAGTAGCATAGAAGAATGGAAAGCTAATAAATATTAAATTCAACTTATTCAACAAATATATATACAAAGTGAAACATATATAAGTTAATTTTGATCATGAAGAGAATTCTTTGTCGCCAAAAAATAGTCTCCACATTGCATATAAATTGAAAAGAATCCTAGTATGTTTCTTGAAATATTAGATTAAGATCTATGAAGTTTTGAGCCCATCCTTATAGATAAAATAAAATTGATTACCACTGATCAAAACCTCAATAAAAACCCGACTCACTATGTTCATGTTTCTTTTGCACACAATATTAACATGTTTATTTAGAATTTTAAATTCAAGAATATATTGACTTCTGAAATCAAACTTGTTGTTAAAGTAAGTGAAGGGGAACATAAAACTTATATCCAAAGCAAGAGTTGAGGCACGGATATCTCCTCTCACATCTTTCTCTGAATATTTTTCACTTTCAAGTGCATGATGCCTCTACCAAATCATCAATCTAAAATCAAAATAAAAGTGACACAACACTTCATATAGAGCCAAGTATGATTTAAAAAACATAAAACAACATAGTTCTAAGATCACTTGAGTCCAAGCAACATAATGGAAACTAAAGTCAAAAGGAATGTCATTGATTGGATCTTTGTTTCTTATGAATTAATTATAAAATGATGACAAAGGTTTTTTTGGAGATAAATGTGTAGTCATCTGAATTTATGGAACTTAAACACATCCAATTGGTAGCAATATTCCATATGAGACTGCTATGTTCCTTGATTTTGAGGGGAGAGTACAAAACCATTTTCTTATTGTCACGCCAAATAAGTCTAGATGGTGAACTTAGGCAAGTTCATTGCTCGAAAAAAACTCTAAACTCAAGTGTAAAGAAACTCGAAAACACTTTTAAAGAAATTGCATCGATACATTTTGGTTCAATAAGAAGCATTAAACTACCAACAATTTTGTCAATAACAAAATGGTTGTATGCTGGGAAGCAATAAATACAACATTCTTTAAAATTTCCCTTAGAATAGATGTTCATACTACACATGTGGAGAGTGAAGCATTAAAACTTGTTAGCATTCTAGGGTAGATATGGTATCTAAATGTGATTGTGCGGGTACATGTGTTGTGCTCAAGGTGGAAGAATGAGGCATGAACGAGTATGGAAAAATATTGGTGAATAATGATTAATGAAGAGAGGCAACAAAGAGTTTGGTAAGTTTAATAGAACTGGAATTTGGAATGCCTTGTATAATAAGGGTATTTCAGTCAATGTGAACCATAGGATTAAAAAAATATTCTAATATTTTACTATATTTTGTTGAATCAACACCACATAAAGCAGTAATGGAGAAGAGGTAAATAATTGTTGTCAAACACATTGATAAGTGAAATACCATCACTATATTTTAGAGGTATAATGGAATAAGTGACTGATACACTAAACAAAAATTATACTTGTGTCTAATAACATGATCCTTGAACTCACATAACCAACCTCACATAACATGAAGGAAAATGTGTGACTTGAGCTGGAACAAATTGATCAAGGACAAACTAGACTTCATGAACTAAGAATGCCTAACAAATATGGCTATGAGCTAACTAATTTTAGTCATTTTTGCATTGACACCTTTTGTTTTTCTAAAGCTACAATTACAAAATTCCAAACAATATTATGATTATTACAAAATATCATTTTATTTTTTTTTGTTGAAGGCTATTACAGAATGTCATTTTGTCTAACTGAAGACACAATTACAAAATTCCAAACAACACAAAATGTCATTTTGTTTTATTGAAGCTAAATTGAAGCAGTCTTTTGACTATTACAAAATGCCATTTTATTTAGTTGAAGCTACAATTACAAAATTCAGAACATTACAATATGGCATTTTGTTTTTCCGACCCTAAATCCATGCAAATCCATGCAATATTCTGACTACTACAAAATGTCATTTTTTTTGCTGATGCTAAATCCATATAGACTTCTGACTATTAGAACTTATCCAATTTTGAACTTATCCAATTTTTAC
>APFE031641420.1:0-38229 GCA_000404065.3 Pinus taeda
AGCTCTCTTCTTGGACTCATACATAACCCTTCGGATTAAGGGGGGGAATGTTGGACACCTAATCCTCAATGGGTTAGTGTGGAAGTCAAATGGACAAAAGGAGTCCAAGAGACCTTGGGATGTGCAACCCAAGAGTCACATATTGTACTATAAATGTATATCTCTTGTTAATAAAAAAATTGTACTCACATGATTTATCTTTCATATTTCTCTCGCTCCCCATGTGTGTTTAACAATCCTACTTTGTGGTTGCTAGGCCAGCTTGCAACCTTCATTGATGTATATTTGGTGAGTACACACTAAGGGATGTACTCCTTTCATTTCCTAACTCCAAGCGAAGGCTTCTAGGTTTTCTTTTAACATGTTACATAGTTTTTGCTCTTCGAGAGAAGAAAGGGATGGATTAATTTTCAAGGTTTTCTCTGGGCCGAATTCTATGGTTTTGACACGGAGTGGGTTGGAATCAGCCAAGCATAAGTCAATTGGATTATTGTTCTTGGTTTCCCTTACTTCTTCTTCTAATGGTAATGAACCAGTGATGGGTTGTGTTATATTATTTCCACAACTAGCCCATGTAGTTAACCGGGCAATTAAAAGGGGGGGAAAGCCCCGCCTTTGTTGCGCCGATTGCGTAGCAGGGAGGGGGGGGTCACGGGGGCTTTGAGGGGTGCAGGTAACACCACTCTATGGAAAATTTTGTTTTTGGACCCTATATTAGGTTGGGTGGACCTACCTATGGTTTTGTGCCTGGTTTTTCACACATGGTTTTGGACGCGATGGTTTTCGGTCTGTGGTATTGGATGCTTCGGCATGTATAAATATGTATTGTAACATTGAAAGGAACATAATGAAAAATCAAGGTGGTAGTCCTGGTTTTGGGATCCATGGGAAAGTCTCTGTGTATATGTGTTTTATGTGTTATGCTCTCGCATTGCTTATTTTCTGTGTTTTATAATTGTATGCAAGTAATTTTTGTACGTTAAAACCTACATTTGGTATTAGACTTGTTTTGGTTTCAGGGGGACGCCTTTGTTGCTGAGGGGTTTTGCTTTGGCCTATGGTAGAACTTATTCAATGAGAGATCTACGAGATCAATTCTTGTGGTGAAAGATGATGGTGAGAAGTGGAAGGATAGAGATCGAGAAATTTAATGGTCAGAGTTTTGAGTTATGGAAACTCAAGATGGAGGGTTTGTTGGTGGAAAAAGATCAGTGGGTCGCAGTAGATCCAAGTACTAAACTAACGGGAGTGTCCGATGAAGAATGAAAGAATTTGGATCAGAAGGCTAAGAGCACAATACGATTGTGTGTCTCAGATTCAGTATTGTTGAATGTATCAAGGGAAGTTATGGCTAAGGTTTTGTGGGACAAGTTGGGGACTTTGTACCAATCTAAGTCTCTGGTGAATAAATTGTTCCTATGCAAAAAGTTGTATAACCTGAGGATGAAAGATGGAGACTCATTGATAGAGCATCTGAACGCATTTAATACTGTGGTAAGTTAATTATTATCTACTGATATTAAAATTTCAAATGAAGATAAGTGAATCAGTTTGTTGTGTTCTCTACCAGATTCGTGGGATAATTTGTTTATTGCAATAGGTAGCAATGCAATTGCCTTGCAATTTGATGAAATAGTCTCATCCTTGCTGACGGAGGAGATGAGACAGAAAAATATGGAGAGTTAGAATGGTTATTCCCTGTCTATGCGAGGATGGTCCTAGAATAGAAACAAAAATAAGTCATCGAGTGGGAGATCCAAATCTAGAGGGAGATCTAAATCTCTAGGAAAACCTTTATAGGTGGTTTGCTGGAAACGCGGAAAGGAAGGGCACTACAAAAGGGACTGTAAATCTAAAGCTCCTAACAAAGTAAAGGGATCTGATGATGCTCCTTCTACAGAGGCGAAAACCACCTCCAATAAAGGTGGGGATGTGTACTTGGCTTCTTCAAACACACATGTAGACCATGAGGCATGGTTGATTGACTCATATGCATCCTTTCACTTCACTCCCCATAAAGAGTGGTTCTGTGAGTATGAGAAATATGATGGTGGTGATTTCTTCTTAGGGAGTGATAGGAAGGCCAGAATTGTTAGTCATGGAAAAGTAAAGTTGAAGTTGCAAGGTGGAAGGGTTAGAACACTTCTGGGTGTTCTGCATATTCCTGCATTGGCCATAAATCTAATTTCTGTAAGCAAGCTAGATGATGTAGGTGTAAAAATAGTGTTTGAGAAGGATACCTGCAAGATGGTTCGGGAAGCACTAGTATTGATGCAGGGAATTTGGATTGGAACTCTGTACAAGCTGCAAGGTAGCACTATTGTTGATGTTGCAACAGTTTCGTGGTTCCTAAAAGTGGAGCAGAAAATCTAGTGGTCTCTGGAGAGAATACCATGTTGTCGCATCAAAGGCTTGGACATATTGGAGAGAAAGGCCTTCGAATACTTCATGGTAAAGGTATGGTAGACGGTATGAGTAATAGCTCTCTGGATTTTGATTTCTGTGAAAATTGTGTATATGGAAAGTAGAATCGATGAGTTTCCCCTCTGGTGGTAAGAGCGCGAAACAAATATTATAGCTTGTGCAAAATGATGTATTTGGACCTCTGAAGGTTCCATCACTAGGTAATTATGTGTACTATGTATCATTTATAGATGACTTCTCAAGGAATACATGGATATATTTCCTTAAGAATAAATCTGAAGCCTTTGATAGGTTTAAAGAATTTTGTTAAGAAATTTACTGCATAACATAAATAATTACTAAGAGGAATAAATATAAAAATAACCAGCAACAACCATAAACACATAAACACAAATGTTTACCCGAGAAAACCCCAAATCTGGGGAAAAACCCAACCTAATAAGATCTTATTAGCATTGGCCAAAACCCTGGCCAATCCGACCAAGTGAGCCTTCATCGCTCACCTCTAGGTCTTGTATTACAATGAAGTCCTTCCAGCCTTTTATAAGCTCCATTACATATAATACTGAGGGCAGAATACTATGGGTGCACAATACCATGTGCCCCAAAACCATCACTATTTAACTTGGTCAACTTTGACTCTATCCCAAGTCAAGTTTACCTAACAATTCCCCCCTTAAACTTGACTTGGGGTTCCTTGACCAACTCTATCCAAACCTGCTAAGTGAGACAATCCCGCTCACTCTAGCTTTTACCTCCCTCAGAGTTTTTACCCGAGGTATTGTTAATCCGACATCCCCCTTATCACCTAGGTCTAACCGAGACTTTACCGATGATCACCGAGGGGTACACATGCCTTACTAGGTCTTACAGTAGTATGCCCATTTACATGAAATAATTTTGACTTCATTAACTTTTTTAATTTTTTCTATTGCTGCTGCGATTTTGATCCATCCTCTCTCAATTTGATGTGCTCAAAAACTTCTATCAAACCGCTCCAACTGTGAGCCCTCGTAGATTCCAGCATCAGTAAGTATCGCAAATGCACTGTGATCCCTGGCAGTTACAACACTATCTTCTGCACATTCTCCTCGAGGTTCTTCCACATACGATTGTTCCACCATTCATTTTTAGACCCAAATCTTTAAAAGAAAGGCTGCATTGATCTCACCAGGCACTATAAACTCCTGGCATCAAAGAATCCCTTTGAAGCCAATATCTGGCTCTGATACCAGTTGCTAAGAAATTTACTGCATAACATAAATAATTACTGAGAGGAATAAATATAAAAATAGCCAACAACAACCATAAACACATAAACACAAATGTTTATCTGAGAAAACCCCAAATCTAGGGGAAAACCCAACCTAATAAGATCTTATTAGCATTGGCCAAAACCCTGGCCAATCCAACCAAGTGAGCCTTCACCACTCGCCTCTAGGTCTTGTATTACAATGAAGTCCTTCCAGCCTTTTATAAGCTCCATTACATATAATACCACAGGAAAAATACTATGGGTGCACAATACCATGTGCCCCAAAACCATCACTGTTTAACCTAGTCAACTTTGACTCTATCCCAAGTCAAGTTTACCTAGAAAAATTTAAGGTTCTGGTGGAAAGGAAGACAAAGGAGAAGATAAAGGTGCTGAGGATAGATAACAATGGAGATTTTTGCAATAAGGAATTTGAAGAATTCTGTAAGAAGTGTGATATAGCATGGCAGAAGACTACTCCAAATACACCTCAGAAAAATGGAGTTACAAAAAGAATGAAAAATACGTTGATGGAAAGGGCAAGAAGCATGCTCAATGGTGTTGGGTTAGGACGAGAATTCTGAGCAAAGGCAGTGGAGACTGCATGTTACCTGGTCAATAGATCACCTTGATTAGAGTTGGAGGATAAGACTCCACAAGAGGTATGGACTAATAAGAAACCCTCTCTTTCACATCTTAGGGTATTTGGATGTGATGCATATGTACATGTTCTAAAGGAGAAAAGAACAAAGCTAGATAGTAAATCTGAAAAGTGCATCTTTGTTGGGTATAAGGATGGTTTAAAGGGTTATAAGCTTTGGAACCAAGTAACAAGGAAGGTTGTGTACAACTAAGATGTGGTGTTCAGAGAAGTGAAAGATGTTATTAAACAAGAAGTCCAACCAAAGGAACCTGACAAGATAGAGTTTGAGCTTAAGGACGAAGATTCAGACTCTACAATAGAGGAGGAATTAGAATATGAAGAGCCACAAACTCTGAGTCTGAGAAGATCAGTTCGAGAAAGAAGGAAACCTAAAAGGTATAGTCCATCTGCTTTCTGTTCAAATTTTTATTTATCTCTTACTGATGATGATCCCAGAACTGTGAAGAAAGCAGTAGATTCAGAGGATGGAAAACTATGGAAAGAGGCCATGGTTGATGAAATGGCATCTTTTCACAAAAATGAGGCATGGGATCTGGTGGAGTTGTGGGCTGGAAGGAAACCCATTGGTAGCAAATGGGTGTTCAAGAAAAAGACAAATGCAGAATTAAAGGTGGAGAAATACAAAGATCGGTTGGTAGCAAAAGGTTATTCCTAGGTGCCAGGAATTGATTTTGGTGATATTTTTTCTCCTGTTGCTAAGGTAGCTTCTATTAGATTACTTCTATTTGTTGATGTTGCTTTTGATTTTGAGGTAGAACAGATGGATGTGAAGACAATATTTCTTCACAGGGATCTAGAAGAGGAGATCTACATGAAGTAACCTGAAGGTTTTGCGGTGAGGGGTAAGAAAGAACTAGTATGCAAGTTAAAGAAGTCTCTATATGGGTTAAAACAATCACCAAGGATGTGGTATCAGAAATTTGATACATTTATATAGGGACTTGGATTCACCAGAAGAAATCAAATCACTATGTGTATTTTAAATTAATTGGTGATCGTGTTATTTATCTGGTCTTGTATGTGGATGATATGTTGTTGGTTGGAAATGACAATGAAATTATCCAAGATTTGAAGACCCGTTTGTCCTCCAAATTCGACATGAAAGATCTTGGTGCTGCAAACTATATTTTGGGCATGGAAATTAAAAGAGATTGGACAAAGAGAAATCTCTAGTTAAACCAGAGGAAGTATGTCAAGACAATATTGCATAGGTTTAATATGCAGGATAGGAAACCGGTGAAGGTTCCTATTCCTATAGGTGTAAATTTATTTGTTGAATAGTGTCCCAAGACATAAGAAGAGGAAGAGGACATGTCCCATGTTCCATATGCAAAGTGCAATCGGTAGCTTGATGTATGTAACGGTTTGTAATAAAATAGACATTGCACATGCAGTGGGATTATTAAGTAGGTTTATGTCAAAACCAGGGAAGGATTGCTAGACAGTAGTGAAGTGGGTTTTCAGGTATTTGCATGGCACTAGTGGTTATGGTTTGTGCTACCAAGGAATACTTGATTGGACAGAGTGTTGGATATTCGTGGCTTTGTTGATGCAAACTAGGCTGGAGATCTAGATCAAAGAAGATCTACAAGTGGGTATGTGTTTAACCTATTTAGATGTGTATTCAATTGAATGAATAAGAAACAATCTGTAGTGGCACTATCAACTATAGAGGCGAAATACATGGTAGCCACTCATGCAAGCAAGGAAGCAGTTTGGTTACAGAGATTGTGTTCAAGTATGGGGTTAGTACAGGGAGCTATAAGGATAGACTGTGATAGCCAAAGTGCAATTTTCTTGGCAAAGAACCCTGCATATCATTCAAAGACAAAGAACATTGATGTTCAGTATCACTTTGTCAGGGATATGATAGAAGACAAAAAAGTGTTACTGGTAAAGGTGGACACTTTGAAAAATACTGCAGATGCATTGACAAAATATGTGAGCTCTAAGAAATTCTCTTGTTGTAGAGAAATAATGGGCATTACAGGGTTGGATAAATGACTAATCTTTTTTGTGGCCCCCTGTAGAAATAAAACAACAAGTGGGAGAATGTTGGGTTGTGTTATATTATTTCTACAACTAGCCCACGTAGTTAACTGGGGGGTTAGAAGGGGGGTGGAGCCCCCCCTTTGCTTCATCAATTACGTATTAGGGGGGGTCACAGGGGGTTTAAGGGGTGCAGGTAACCCCACGCTATGGGGTCTAGGGCAGCACCCCAAAAAATTTTGTTTTTGGACCCTATATTAGGTTGGGTAGACCTATCTATGGTTTTGTGCATGATTTTTCACACACGGTTTTGGATGCGATGGTTTTCGGTCCATGGTTTTGGATGCAATGGTTTTCGGTCCATGGTATTGGATGCTTCTACATGTATAAATATGTATTGTAACATTGAAAGGAACATAATGAAAAATCAAGTTGTTAGTCCTGGTTTTGGGATCCAAGGGAAAATCTATGTGTATATGTGTTTCATGTGTTATGCTCTCACATTGTTTATTTTCTATGTTTTAGGATTCGTATGTAGGTAATTTCTGTACGTTAAAACCTACAACCAAGAGTTGGACTTTAGAGTAGGTGTTCAATCAATTCATCCTCATCTTGTTGTCCTCCTCCCATGGTTTCTTCTAAAGCATAAAGTTCGGTGGAATAAGCCTCATCTTCTTCCTCCTCCTCCAACCATAAAGGTAAATCAGGCTCTAGAGAAGGTTGAGCGAGAGGGTATAGGACTAACTGCTTGGACATATGCCTATCCTTGATGGTCATATTCCTAGCTCTGCAACTAATGTAAGCATCGATTGTGGCCAACCATGGCCTCCCAAGGATGAGGGGATAACCAGTGAGCTTAGCTTTAGCCTGGAGAACTAGAAAATTTGTAGGGTACTCCCAAGAGTCAATGGAGACTATCACATCCACCACAATTCCCTCAGCGATGACTGTGGAATGGTCTTCATGTTGTAGAATTGTTTTGGTCTTCCTTAATGACCCTTGGAGGTTAATCTCAAGCATGGTTTCCTTGGTCATCACATTAATGGTAGCCCCAAGATCGATCAGAGTGTGCGGGACAATGGTGTCATTGATGTGCACATCTACTACAGGGATTCCAAGGTCCAAATATTTTGGACATCTTACCTACCCTAGCATTAAGTCGAACAGCTGCCCAATGACATTAATGATAGGGTATCCCTTTTTCTTCTTCCTGGATGCTTGAAGAATTTATCCTTAATTAACTTATTGTAAATGGGAACATATTTTATTGCCTAGAGAAGGGGGATCTTTACACCTATATTTTTCTATTCTCCCAAAAGTTTAGTTCTTTTTGGGTAGGTTGGAGTGGTTGATTTCCTCTCTTTCTTCCTCAACCGCCCTATGTGGAGGGGTAGGTTAGTTATTTGGTAGGACTCTCCCAGATCTTAGTTTAATCTCCTCGATTTCCATAACATAAGCTGGATATGATGTCTCTCCACTGTATACTAGCTGAGCCTGCCTATTGTTCAAGTTTGGATATGGCTAGGTAGGCATTTGGGGTTGCTTGGGTGGAGCATTGTGTAGGAGTTGTGGTTGGGCAGGTGGTGGAGGCAATAGAACTGGATCATTGTTGTATTGGGGCCTCCACCACTGGAGTGGTGTATTCCACTAAAGTTGTGGTGGAGTGTAAGGTTGAAATCATTGGCTGGCTGGCTGGGAATGATACTAAGATGCATAAGACCAAGGAGGGGGTGTAGAGCAGGAAGGATGAGAAGGGGGTCCCCAAGAAGGTATAGTTGTGTTTTGGTTGGGGTTGTAATATGCATGGGATGACCCTTGCATGCCCTGCTGGTATGGTCTAGGCCCAGGAGGCCTCCTTTGGTTAATGTAGAAAAGTTGCTCAATGACCCCTTGAGCTCCTAGATATACAACTTTGAGTCTGGGTAACGAAGGGAACTTGTTTGTGGAGTGTTTCTCTTCACATACCAAGCAAATTTAAATACAGTTCAATGGACATTTGTTCCTAGGATGCCTCCTATTGCATCTAGGAAAAAAAGATGGCCAAGGCTCTCCCTTCTTCCTCTTGCTTCCTTTTGATGTTCATGGTGTCCATTTTCAAGGAAAGTGTTTGTAGCATCTCACTTTTGAAATCTTCCAACATATTTCCAATTTCACCCTTGATGGATGAGTTGGAAGATGATGTATTGGCCATAGGTTGACGTACCCTACCCTTTTTCCTGGCTGCCCTAGAATGGTTTCTAAAGACAGTCTTGATATCCTCATAGGGTAATTGGTAGATATCTCCTCCTGCTAACAAGTGTAAGGTATCCAAAATTTTTTCTCTTACTCCCCTGAGCAGGACCAGCTTTAGTGACTCAGGGTCAAGTGTGCACCTAGCCCTTTTGTAACTGAGTTGGAACCTTTCTTCATAGTCTTCTAAGGATTCATCCTGGCCTATGGTCATCCTGAAAATTTCTTCTTTAGTGTCCTTTGACCTACAGTAGTCCCAATATTTTTTGTTAAAAGCCTCCTGCATCTGAGCCCAAGTTTGTGATGCTATCTCCAGGTAATTCCCTGAACCAGCGCAATGTTGCATCCTTAGGGTAGATGGAAATAGTTTTAACTTTTTCTCATCATCTATATAGTCATAGGTTTGGCATATAATAGCAAACTCAAATAGGAAAGTGTTAGGGTCTTCTGTGTTCAAGCCATGGAAATGAGGTAGGGTAGAGGGGCTTATATTCTTCATCTTAGTGTCTGCATTGGTTTCCCTAATGGGGAAGGCACCCTCAACTCTCTCTCTATTCCCTCTCTCATTTCCATTTTCAGCCATTGGTTCAGTAGGAATGGGTTCCTCTTCTTCTTCTTCCCCTGTAGGTTCTTCAAATATGTCAGGTGGCTCACCTAAAATTTCCTCCAGGTCACAGCCACCAAAGAAGAGAGAAGGTTGGTTGTTGGATGCAGTGGGGGTATTTGGAAAATATTTCCCTCAATAGTCCCTATTCCTACGAGTCATGAAAGGAAATGTTTTTGGGTTGGTTTTGTAATTTTTTTTAAGCTAGAAAGTACTTTGCAGAAATGAAATTGATGACTGAATGAAAATCACTGACAAAATGAAAAAGCTACTTGTTGAATTGAAATTCTACTTACAGAATGGAAAGAAAAGTAGATAATGAAAAATGAAAGAAAGGAAGCTACTAGATTACTTTTGCAGAAATAAACTAATGGCAAAAAATTGAAGACAAGAAGTAAAAGAAAAGAAAGAAGTAATCACATTCTAATCAGACACCTCCCTGTCAATGGCGCCAAAAAGTGATGAACGCCAGTATTGCAGCAAGGATGCTCCAACTCCTGGGCTACTAGCTTTACTTATCAACCCAGGGTTTGTACAAACTTGGAGGTGATAGTGCTATATGCAGAAGTAAAAGTGAAGGTCTTGCATGTTGTCACTGTTCATCCAGCGAGAGACCCCAAGGCTTCCAAGATAGACTTCTATAGAGTCAAAAGAAGCTTTATTCTTTGATGGAAGAAGAGAAAATCTATTCTAGGAGAGCTACACTAATGCAGTAATGAAGAAAACAACATGTAATGCTAAATCACACCATATCCTAATTAACCATTTAAACAACTATGCTAAGTAGAATTTCTAATTCATCACTAACCTAATGTTGCTATATAAGCTACAAAAGTAAAGAGCATCAAACCATACTAATGTGTAAGCAAGAAAACTAAACTAAATATTTTTTCACTTTTTTGGTTTTTTAGGCAAAATCAAGTATGCAAATCAATTGTTCTTGTGGATGTGACAGGTGGATGGAAGGTGATTCAGGATGGATAAAAGGCTTAGTGGTTGGATGGTGTGGAAGGGTCTTAGGAGGCTTTTTGTGACCTCCTAGAGGTTCCCCATCAATTCGGCCTCAAAACAGGTCGTTTTAGGAAAACCTACAGGATGTACGAGAAACCTACAAGATCAAGGAAACATATAGGATACAGCCGAGAGCTAATTGTGAGATGTTGGGGGTGTTGGGAATCTTGAAAAGGTGTGTGATGAGTGGGATGGGGTGTTACAAGGTCCAAGAACACTCAGGAGTCAATATCCAATATCGGAGATGGTTAGATTCGCTCAATGTATCTAGGTGAATTTTAATGAAAAATGACCAAAAAAACTAGTGAGGGTGATGGTGGAACAAGAGATGGGTAAGGTGGATGAAGTGGAAGGTGATTGTTGGTGATGAAGTTCGGGTCTCCTCCTAGAGTACCTGTTGTGCTTAAAACTTGTGTGTTTTCCAGGAACTATGCAATAAGATACATTTTCATAAACTAGAAAAATCATGAATCAATTGCCTATATTATGCATGAAGAAAGTGTTGAAGGGAATGAAAGCATGAGTGAGATTCTTATTGCAGAAATGGAGTAATGGAAAAATATGACAATGAAATGAACCAAATTCTTAATCAAAACAACAAACTCCAAAGCTCATGCAAGAACTAGAAATCTCTGTTATGGGGGTCGTTGAAGGGTTTCTTCCTCAATTCATGGTCCCAGAGGGAGCAAGTGAGGCCGAGACACCTGCTGACAACCTTATGGTGATCCTTTTTCTCCTTGATAAACTGCTAATTGAAAGAAGGCACAAACGGAAGCAAACTAACATACAACCAATCTAATCTACATTGTTGTAATGGAAATGCAGCTACTAAGAAAATGAACAATTAAACTATGAATCTATGCTAGCATACATATACAATAAAGAGGAGCCTTGGCTGCTAGGGTTGGGCCCTAACCCAAGAGCTTCATCCCTCTGAGTTAACTCAATGCAGCTTGAAAACTATCACAAACTGCATCAAAAACTGTCACAAGTCTTGCAGCTCGAAAATAGAATAAAGTTTTACAATCAAAAATCTGAATCCTACTAAGGTCCTAGGCCTCTCTACTTATACATTTGAAGTATCCAATGAATTCCTTAAAATTAGGGAGGCTACGTTCCCAAACTCGAGATAAATTGGTGCTTTGTCTTTCACTTGCTCGGTTGCCTTCTAGTCCTCATGATTTGGTTGTTTGCACTCTGATCTGATGGAGGAATATTCGAATGGAGGGGTAGTAAATGAGGAGGATTTCCCTCCTATAATTCCTCTCCCTTGTCCCATTCGAGTTTTGACCAAGGTCTCTGCCAACAATCCTTTATTTTATCCTTTAGTCCTGCATTAAATGCACATTAGACCAAAAATAAAAATATACAACTCTAACTCATCTCATAAACAAAATATAATCAAAAGTATGAAATAAGTTATGAGAATAGTTGGTTTGACTAAGCTAGGAGGTGAGTTAAGGCCCATATAATTACCCAATGATGAGGCTCATCAGAAGACAAGGGAAAACACACAAAGTTCCAAGCTTTGTGGATTGGCCCCTTCCAAATCAAAGAGAAAATTGGCCAACACACCTTTAAGTTGTAAACCTTGGGAGGGAGAGTATAACTCCTCCCTGTGAATGGCCAAGACCTTAAGTTATATTTCACCTAGTAGCCCCAAGGTTGCTAGCCACATCTGGTACCATAGCTCTGTTTTCCTAGCTAGTCATCGTTTTGTTTTCAGTATAGTTTGTTGTTTCATTTCCTTTTTGAATAAAGTTTGGGATGGTAGGTAGAGGTTAGAACGACCCTGCACGTTGGCTTCTATGGATGCTCTAAGGAACTGTTTGCTGACTGAAACTTAAGCCGCAACCAAAATCTAGTGTGCTAGATTGGCAGTAGTGGGGAACTCGATTATACACACAACCTTCATTCCTGCTCGCGTCGGTCTGTCCCAGCTACTTACATGGCCGATAAGTTTTGAATTGTTGTAGCTCACCCGTGGTGTTGAGAATGAAGGGGAAACTAAAGAAACCTTTTGAGCATACATATATTGCGAGAAACAATAAGGTCTCTAAAAAACCAAAAACAACCTCTTTGCAAGTCAAATAAGTCGGGATCCCTCATCGACACAAGATTTAAGCCACCATCAAATAAGTGCACATAAGAATAGGCAATAAGCACCAATGACCACATCCATCCATTCATAATAAGGGATAAATGACTGAGAAAGGCTTCCTACACAAAGAGGTGAGGCAACAACTCCGTTGGGGTACTAACTAGGCTTGCTAGTAGTGGAGCAACGTTCGTGATTTTTAAATAGTGACTCCACCGGGGTACTGTTCAGGCTCGCTGGTAGCAAAGTAACACTAGAGTACCATGACCACTATAGTGAAAAAAAACTTCAATCTCATATTATAACTTCAGGTTCCCTTTTCCTTCCCAGGACAGTGGGAGGTAGCACCCTACCTTGTGTGATAAAGGCCAGTTTCTGCAAGATGGGACAGTCAACTGATTTGAAAGAGGGGCTTGAGTATCATCAGAGGGACCTGCAGCTCCATAAATCAATACTTGTTTAAGTACCCTTTAGCTAGGCTAGAAGGCGTCAAGGATCTTGTAGTTCCCCCAGTGAATTGCCAATTGTTAGCTGCTGCAACAACCCCACAAAAAATATGGAAACCCTTAAAAATTTTGGAGCCCCTGTATCGTGTAGAACCTCCTATTCCACTGGGATATTCTCAAAGAGTTCAACAGCCCTGAAGAACCCCATAAAATTCTAAGTTTTTCAGCTAAGTATAGTTAGGTCACTAGTTCTTTCCCAAAGTCTGTCAACCACAGATTCAAAATGTGACTAAGTCTAAACCTTGCGACCATTGTGACTCTTGCGACTCAGTAGTTGCATAGGTCGCAAGGTCTCATCTATCTCCCTTGGCCATCAATGCAACCATGCAACCCTTGCGACCTTGCAACTCCATGGTTGCAAGGTCACATAGTTCGCAAGGTCGCACATACCTCACTCACCCATGAATGCGACCATGTGACCCTTGCAACCTCGTGACTACCTGGTCACAAGGTCACATAGGTCGCAAGGTCGCACGTTAGACCCATGTGACCTTGCACATATGGCTGAAGATATAAAAGGGAAGGTCTCTCAGTTTCATTGTAATAGCTCCTTTGGTCACACAGAAAATGAGGAAGGTCTACGACTTAGGCGCATGTGTGGTTTTCTCTAGGTAAGTGACCTTTCGCCTTCCTAGTAATCATGTTTTTCCCCCAGTTGTCTTTTTCTACATCCCCAACCTTCTTCATCTCAATCATAGGGCCAAATGGCATCTTTTCATTGGACTACATAAACACACAGTATCCTCCCACCTGTGCAACTAGTCAACCTGCCACACAGATGCCAACTCAGCTACATTAACAATTGTACAATGGTGCCACATGGCATACCCTAGTGATGCCATGTGGTTCGCTTTGGGTCTACCATGTGGAACTTCTCCATTCATCCATTTGGAAATCCCAAAGTGATAGAACAAGTGACATGTGGCATGCTCTCAAGCTGCCACATCACCTGGTTGATATCAACACTGACATCAGCAGTATGGATTATTGAGTCATCCACCCCTATTCGAATTTGACTCTTTTCCCACTTTGACCAAAAAATTTGAATGGCCATAACTCCCTCATATGAAGTCATATTGAGGCATCATCTGCATCATTCGAATCCTCACGATGAGCTCTTTAATCTGACATTGGTTTCCTTGAGTTCTGAAGATTTTAGTTTTGAGGTTTTCCAAAGCCACCTGGATCACTAAGCTAATATGATTTTCAATGAATTTTATTTGTAGTTAGTTATTTTTCTAGAAATAATAGATTAATTTTGATGCCATGTCTTTAACATCTTACCCTATTAACCTAAATTGCATTTGAATAAATAAACAATTCAATTTTTGTTATCTCATAATGTATAAGAAGATAGTTTATTTAAGACTTTGTCTAATTCAAAATGTGGTTGTATAGAAAATTATTTACAAGAATTACAAAGAACCAAAAATAAAAAAAAACTGATAATGGATACTGAAAAAAAATTACTCAATAAATCGGCACTAACAAGGAAGTAAAACATAAGAAAAGAGACATAAATCCTACACAACAATCTGTAATTTCCACATTTGGTATTGGTGCAACCTCATCCCTTGGTCTAGGAAAGGGAAAATATCCTACCACTAGAAAATTAGTTAATAGTGAGCTACCAGGTCATCAATATTATGAAGAGTCTCTTTGGATATTCACTTCAGAAAATGCACATATGGTTCAAACAACCAAATCCAAAAGTCCCGCAAATAGAGAATGCATTTAACAAGTTATAAATGTGGAAAATGAGAGAAGTATACCACCAAATTGGGTTACCTCTTGTTTAGCATAGAATCATAAAATAATGGATCAAATTGTAGAAGAGGTCATTACTTTCGATGAACATCCTATCACATTACAAAATGCAAAATATGATAAGGGAAGAAAAAATTTGAAAAATGAAAAAGTAAAATTTCATAATAAAAATATTATTGATTAATAACAAACATATATTGAGATGTCTATATTGGAGCCAAGAGGGTCATGGAATTCCATCATACTCCCATTTTTGCACTTTCACACACTATTCATGAATAAGAAGAAGAAAATATGATATTGCAAAAAGAATAAAAGGACTATAAGACACCCTAAATCTAGGTCCTCTGTTAATGACTCCACTCGCAATACAGACACAACCATTGCCAATTTATGTTCCCGCTAGACCGCATATATCTAATAAATCTTCCAATCTCCTTAATGTAGTGAAATCATATATCATCAATAGTATACACCAATGATTAGAAATTATTGATCATGCATTGCAAGCAACTTTTGATTTATTATGTTTGCAACGTGAAATTAAGCCAATTTGTGGATTTGGTTAATGGTAATCTTAGGCTAGAAAGGAGATTCGTTGAAAATGATTTATTTGATTTTAGAAAGAGTCTTGAATTACTCTATGATATAAAGAAAGAGAAAAACGGAATTCCAAATGCTAATATAATAAATCAAGTGGAAGTTGGATGGTCTGAGAGAATTAGTACATTATATGAAATCATTTTTGAATGTGATAGCCTAAGAAATAGAAGAGGTGATGCCTTTTTGAAGGAGGTAGATATTGTATTGTATATTTTCCTATAGATTCACAAGCTTATGTAATCTACTAAAACAAGAGATGAGAATCTACTTCTACTTTCAACCAGCGAAAGGCAATAGATCGATGAAAACAATATGAACAACAAGAATAAGACAAATCAATGGCACATAACACAATAAGATTTTCTGGGGAAATCCAACGCTCAAAACCCCACTTATTTGTATTCCATTAATTATAAATATGAGTGAAGATACAAATATTGTTCTCACAAGAACAATTCTGCACAAGTATGCTCAACTCGCTGCCTCACAAGCTTGCTCTTATCCAATGCTTAGCCAATTTCCACTGCCTGCCAAGCCCCTATTTCCTTGTACAATTCCTAGGATGAATATCTCGTATTTAAAGGGAATCCATGCTTCCAAAATTTTGCAATCCTAAATAGGTCCTCTTCTTGATTTCATGCATGATATTTACAACTCAGTAAATCATACAACTGATAGTACACTATCCTTGCACTCTAGTCTCAACTAGGTATTTCTAAGAACTGACATGCATGAGTTTCTGATGATTGAATCTTTAGTTATCTAGAGTAGCACTTGTGGATGCACCAATGCACTAACTAGCTGCTAATCCTCTACTAGTTCAACAAACAGATAGAACTAGTTTAACTGCCTATAACTTAGTGAACTAAGCTAGCTAATTACAACTCAATCTAAACTCATATTGGACCCCTAAAATTTAGGGAGATCATATACATGAATTCCAAAAGACTTCCAACTCAAAATTCCTAAGCTAATTAAGTTAATTAAACTTAATTAACTTAATTAAACTTAATTAAACTTAATTAAATATTTACAAGTTGCTATGAGAATATATTTCAATTTTTAATTCACAGTTTAATTCAACGACAAAATATTGGAATTTCTTGTTGCCATTTCTCAACACTCCCTCTCAATAAGAAATGGATTATCTGCTACCCCGATCCTGTCTCTATGAAACTCGAATTTACATCTTAACAATGCCTTTTTCAAAATGTCAACATCTTTCTCCTCTATGGGAATGTACTCTAACAACATCGTCTGCCTCAATACACAACCCCGTAGATGATGGTATCAGATATCTATGTTCTTGGACCTATCATGAAAACCTGGATTTTTAGAGAGTTTGATACAACTCTTATTATTGCAATAAATCACTATTGGATCCATCTACTAACCAAACAAACCAACTAGGATCTTCGTCATCTATATGGCCTCAAATGTTGCCTGACTTGTAGCCATGTACTCTACCTCTACCGAACTGAGTGAAATTGATCTATGTTTCCTGTTGTACTAAGAAACTACAGTTGAGCCAATATTGAAAATCCCTCCTAATGTGATTTTCCGGTGAGATGGACTCCCTGCCCAATATGTATCTGTGAATCCTTGAAGCTTTACTCCGTCTATCCATCTGTATGATAATCCATACTGAGTAGTTCCCCCGAGGCATCTCAATACATGCTTTGTCACCTTCCAATACAACATGGTAGGCCTAGCCATCACTTGAATTAGCTATTTAAATGCATAGCGTAAATCCGATCATGTGTTCACCAACTACATGAGTGAACACACAAGTTACTTGTAAACAATAGCTTCCACTACCTCTCCTGAAGTAGCATCCTCCTTCCTCCAGTTACTAGCTAGAGGAGTCTCCATAGGCTTGCAACTCTCCATGTAGAACCTCCTGAGTAGCCCCAAGTCCTTCGTCTCAAACTCTCTTGCAAGGTGCTCCTCATAAGATTTGATCAACTAATCATCACTTGTAAGCATGAGATCATTAACGTAAAGTATAATGATCAAAAATTTACGTTCCACCACTATGTGGTACAGTTTTGTATCCACTTCAATCTTCATGAAGCCCAAAGCCCAACCCAGTGAAGTAGCTATTTATCCTGGTGTACCAAGCATGAGGTGCTTGCTTCAACCCATACAATGCTCTCTTGAACCGGCATACATGCGACTCACAGTCGAAGGTTTCAAAACCTTTAAGTTTCTCTATGTACACCTCTTCATCAACCGTGCCATTAAGGAAGGATGTCTTTACATCCATCTAATGTATCTTCCAATCCATTTGCATTGATAGTGCCAATATAGATCTGATCGATGAGTACCTTGCAACAAGAGCAAAGGTCTCATCATAGTCAATCCCCTCTACCTGTGAAAAGCCACAGGCCACAAATATACCCTTATGCTTATCCACACTACCATCTATAGCTTCTTTTAACTTGTAAATCCAACAGGAGCTCACCGTGAATTTATCCTCCAGTCTCAGGACCACATCCCAAACACTATTACGAACTTTGGATTCATACTCCTCCACCATGTTATTAACCCAAATCGGCTACTACACTGCTTCCTCAATGGAAGATGGCTATGTCACAACACATCAGCTCATAAGAGCCATGTATCCAGTGTACTTGTCAGGTGACCTCCTCTATCAGTGTTGTGATGTGGGTGCTCCCACATTCTCTCTAGCATATGATAGCAATCTATCCGCCTCTTTGGTGTGCTTTCTCCCATCTTTGGAAGACTCTACCTGAGTATAAGTCTCCACTCTTGGATCCTCTCCATGTGGCTACTACACATCAATATGAGGCTCCTCAACCTTTGGAGATAGAAGCTCCTCAAATGCATGTAGTTAAAGCTCCCTCTCAAGGGAACCTTACATGGCCTTCTCCTCATCGAATCTAAAATCCCTACAAACCATTATCACCCTATTGGTCGAAAAGCACACCCGATAGTTGTGAGGTGTATTGATGTACCCCACAAATATCTCCAAATCTGTCGTCAACTCAAGCTTCTTTCATGCATATTTGGTCACATGGAAATATACCAATGACCTAAAAAGTGTAAAGTGACCAATATCTCGCATGTTACCAGAATAAGCCTCGTTTGGTGTCTTCTATTAGAAAATTATATATTATAGAGCAATGGAACACATAAAATATTGCATAAACATAAACACAGAAAATGCATAAAACAAAAGAGACACATATATACATGATTCACCCAATTTGGGCTACATCCATGTTGAAACAGCTAGTCCTTCCTTTTATATTATCTAGCAAAATGAATAGATACCACCTACAGCAAAGCTGTTGTAATTTCCTCTTTGCTCTCACACAATATTCTCTCTCTTTCTCTCTCAGAATACACATCTATTCAGCCACAATACAATTCCCTGATATATAGCAAGGGGTTTCCTTCTAGGGAAAAAACCCTAAATTAAACATAACTTCTACCATTATATCATGTTCCTAATGAATGGCCCATATTGACTACGAAATTACAATATTTTACAAGGTAACTTTACATATATTTTTAGCTTCAGGGGCACTGTCCCCGAACCGCCACCAAGGTGGGCTCATAAAAATTGTTGTCACCCTCCCTGGAAGTAAAAAAATGGGACGCATTACAAACTGGGGTCCAATGTGGAAATACCTCTTAATAAAGAATATAATCAAGCTCCACGCCCAACATCTTCATCCCAAGAATTTGATGCGAGCTACAGTTCCGAACATAAACTATTATGTTGCATGCCTCAGCCCACAAGTGAAGTGGGAGACCCTGATCATGCAACATCGCCCTCACTTCCCCTACTATGATTATGTTCTTCCTCTTGGCCACCCCATTCTACTGAGCGTTATGGGGTGTTGTCAACTCTCGTTTAATCCCATCTGCTTATTATCACCTAGATTGACCTCAGGTTGAATTGAAGTAATTCTAAGGTAACCACAAACCAAGCTTAACCTGGTAGCTAGCCTTACCAGGTCAAGAGAGGGCTCTCTCCTTATGGATCTCAATCAAAATGAATGAATCAAATGGGATTTTATGCTAGTTATAGTAGCTCAGAAGATTTGGATTGAATTTGTTGGTGTTGGTGGATCAGATGGAGCTAAGCAGTTTTAGGTCCGGGAAATTTGGTCAGAATGCGGGGTGTTCTATGGGGAAAGGTAAGTATAGGCTTTATCACTTGAAATTTAGTGAGGTGAGATGTCTAATACTAGTGAGGAGCTGATGAGGGCATGTGAAAATCATGGATCCTACTCAAACAGCAGAAAACATAGAGTACTGAATGATTTCCCAAGGTAGAGCACTGCAAACAATGAATTCTACCTATTTATCTTGATATCATTCAATTAGAAGTAGTGAAATAGATTATTGCATACATAAAACACATTAAAAATTGATTAACAAAGAAGAAACTATGCTAAAACACCATACCACATGAATCCCATAAAAACAAATACAAGTCTTATTAATTTCCTTGCCAAACTGCTTAGAATGGTGTACAATCTAGCTCAGAGCATCCAAGTGAGTCCAAATTTTCCAAATGACCAAGAAAACACATAACATAGACATCTAAACTACTCATCCTAACCTTTATGGGTTGAATCCATGAGAAGAGGGGATGTTTCAACCATTTCCCAACAAAGAACTGGAATATAGGCAGTGAAACAACTTTCCTCTAAAAAAGGGGAAACTAATTCATTTACCTCAAAACCACCTCTAACTAATGAGTCTACCCTATAACATTATTTTACCATCAAATTTACATGCCATTTCATCAACTACATCAGTTAAATCATCCATGAAGAGAGAGAAATCAAATTCATAGTCAAAATAGGCGAATTTTAGTTCCCTGAGCAAAATGGCCCTAAGCGCAGCGCCACTGGCTAGAAGCATAGTGCCACTTTCAGATCACTTTTGGACGCATTCCTGACATCCAAATTGATCCCATGATAGCTCATTGGAAATATCTTCAAGTATAGTTTCTAAAACACCTATAATTTTTGAATTTGGAGGTCATTTATCCCCTCAAAACTTTAATATCCCAAAACTACTTATGTGTGTCCAAAAAGAGGCAAAAAGGTCATTTTTTGGTAGTTTTTGGACCTTTTGGTGAACCAGATCTGCTCCAAAACTTCTTAAAATTGCTAGGGTGCATGTCCTCATCATTCTTAATCCAAAAATTTTAACCTTTTATCCAATGAATGCCTCAAGAAAAAGTGCAGTGCCACTAGGCAAATTTTCTGTGTTAAGAATTCCAAATTTTCAAAAATGCAAAAACTCCTCAAAATTTGCCTAAATTTGGCATGGAGCACCACCATCAAGTTTTTTGGTTGGCCAAGGAGGCTTCAACGAACATCTTCAACCTATCTTGTTCTTTCTTGCCCTCTAAGGCTCTCCTCAACCTAGATTTTAGCTTTTTGATCCTCATGTTACAAATTTTGTTACAAGCCATGTAATGGTATGCCATGTGTCGGAGCATTTTATTATCCCTATTGGCCTTGTCAATGAGCTCTTTAAGATGTAGGTGGACTCTTTCAAGCCAAGTTTTCCTATCTTGTTCAATTTCTTACTCAATGGGAGTCAAAGTGACATGAGCCTCTTTGTCACTTTACCTCTTTATCTTCAATAGCTCAAGTTCCATGAGGACCTTTTTATGATTTAGTTGTTTGTTTCTTGCTCTAGGTAAGTGATGACAAACTTAGCTCTCTTTAAGTTGTCCGTCAAAGCTTGTATTTGAGCTTCTTTCTCCTGAATAATGACATCTTTGACATTTTCCCTCTCTTGAGCCTCTAGATCAATGATCTCAATGTCATGGTCCTCGGGATCATCATCATGCTTCTCCAACTGAAATTCCATTTCTTGGTCATCATCCAATTCATATTCTTGTACCTTTTCCTTGCCTTTGCTCAGCTACTCAACCTGTATCTGTTTTGTTGATGTAGAAGGCAAAGCCCTTTCCACACCTTATGGAGATAACATTTGCCTGTGGACTGATGAAGAAGACAAGGTCCCTTCCATTTCCCATGGAGAAAACACTTGCCTAGCAGCTGCAAACAACTTCCTTGACTCTCTCTGACATGTCAAGAACAAAGGTATCTCAACAGTTCTAGTCTCTTTGGCCTTCTCATCTGTCTTCACCTGAGCACTTTTGGAAGGTCTTCCTTGTCCATGTTTGCTAAGTTTTGAAGCTATGTACCCCTAGAGAAGGTATGGAAGGAGTGAGTATGTGTGATTTAGGATTTAGGGGATGGGATATGACCTTATGGGCTGGAAAATAAATGAGGGAGTAGGAATGATAAAAATGAAAGGGAGGGCTTGTTTTGTTTGAGAAATTGCCTTTTGGGAAGAGGGATAAAGGGATAGGAATGATATGGAATAAGGATAAAGGGAAAAAGGGATAGGGAAATAGAGATAGGGGAATATTTTATATTTTTAGTGATAGGTGATAGGAGGAACAATAAGGGTTTAGGGTGTTAGGCATACTAGGGGCAAATTTAGGGTTTCATATTTACGATGGGAAATGATGCTCAAAATTTTGATTTGCAAACCAAAACTAAAGTGAGGGAGGTCAAATTACTTGAAATGAAGGTAAGAGAGAGAAATTTTGAATTTTCTTGAAGTTTTGAGGGTTTTTAAGCTTTCCTGCCAAAAGCGGAGCACCACTGGCAAAAGCACAGCGCCACTATCAAAAGCGCAGCACCACCCTGCCAAAAGCGCAACACCACCTTCAAGACAACTTTTGATTGCCTTCCCGGTGTCCAAATTAGGCATGGGATAGCTCGTTGGAAAGCTTGTGGGGACTAATTTCCAGAAAATCTTGAATTTTTCAATTTGGAGTTAATTTTTCCTATCAAAAGCTCAATATCCCAAGACTGGTCAAAACGTGTAGAATGAGGCTACCAAAATGCATAGTGTTGTTGCAGTACATTTTTTAAGGTCTTACTGATCTCCAAATTGAGTTAATGATAGCTCATTGGAAATATATTTGTGTCTAATTATCAATTGAATCATCAAGAAAGTCATTTGGTGATTCCATCTAGGAGAAAAATTGATTTTACCAAGGTCACTCCAGAGGTGCATTAACCCTCTTGGGGCAAATGAGTTTTTGACATTTCTCCCAAACCATGAAACCTATGTAAAAACTGAAAGAGGATTTTATTCTTGGGTAAATGATGGAAAAAAATCTCTCTCACGTTTTTCAAATTAATCTTTTCTTGCTTAGAAACATAGTTTGAAGAAAAACCATCCCTTATGTGTAGTGAATGACTTCCTCCTTGGAATGACTTCTCGAAACGGATGGAGACCTAATGTTTGATGATATGAAATGGAATCATACCTTTTGATATCCCTTATGCCCCCTATGCTCATATATCTTTGATCCCATAGCCAACCCTAGCTCAGTGGGAGAGGAATTTAGGTTTTTAGTGCTTGTTTCTCTTTTTCTTTTGCAGGTGAATTGGTGCTCACGATGACTTGATTTTTGCAGTGGAAAGTGCTTGGAAACATCATCAGATTCTTAGGAGCAGCTGGGAACCAATATTACATATGGAAACATAAAATTACATAAGAAGAAGATAAAAACAAAATACTTTGTTTTCACCCCAAAACAATTTTTGAGGTGAGAACTACATTAGGCTTTCAATATGATAAATTATGGTTTTACCAATCATTATTGGCCTCCTCGTGTCCTTGTTGATCATTATTGGCATGTAATTATTGGATTTGACCATGGTGGGACCCTAAAACCTAATGAGACCAAACCCTAAGACCTAATGAAATGAATTACAAAGTGAACATGAGCCATGACTAAAGTATATGAAAGAGGATCAATAAGTACAATTTTAAGGGAAAATATTGAAAACAATCCTACCATCAGTGAATCCATGACCTAATGGAATGAAAACTCATCAGTATGGGAATCCTACTATGAAATTCAAAAGAGAAAATTTTGATCACTGATGGCAGTGTGAAACACTAACACTAACATCGCTACACAAAAGTTCTTAAACTCGTTTGAGACATACTCACCACCATTATCACTACGTAGAGCTTTAACCTTCTTTCCCGACTCTTTCTCAACCAATTCTTTAAACTCACAAAACTTTGTGAAGGTTTGATCCTTTTTCTACATGAAAAATATTCAGCATTTTCGAGAGAAGTTATCAAAAAATATTACATAATACATGTGTTTGGCCATGGATATTGTTGAGAATGGTCCACACACATATTAATGGACTCACTCTATAATAGCCTCTTGTTACACAAAAAATTGTCACCATGACTTTCTACAGTTTGTGTGAGTCCATCAATACTTATACATACCTCCTTTGCAAGTCTTAAACCTCAGTTCTTCATGTCAAGCCTTGAAAATGGGAGAAAGACCTTAAAAATATCTCAAATCCTGGTTTCGCACTTTCTCCTAACATTGCCTGCGGTACCGCACCTAATGGTCATGTTTCCTGCGAACCTGACCACTCTGTATATTGAGTAATGGGTACGAACCCCTGTAAAAGTTAAAAAGGCGTGAGTTCATTCTTAAAAACTCATCTTGGATCACTTCTAGACACTTCTAGAAGGAATATTACGCTGGCAATTCAGCTCCACCTTGGTTCATCCATTCCATAACTAAGGGAGCTAACTCCATGATATGAGGTGCTTATCCCATTGAAGGAGGAACTTATCCCTTCAATGGTGGACCTGCAACTTCCTCCATTTGCACTATAAATTCATGCATTGGGCTGGTTGTAGGGCAGGTTGAAAGCTGAAGATTCTTGAGGGTAAATGTTGCTGAAAATTAGGCTTCCTTTTTGAGCTTGTGAGAGGAGAGATCACATACCTTTCATGTGATTTGGGAAGTGAGTGAGGCTTGTCAAAGTAGAGGAGACTCTTGCTAGACCCTGGAAAGAACTTGTGCAACATCAAGGCGAAGGTTGTAAGGTTCTTTTGTTCATAAAGTTAATACAATCAAGTTTGTTTTTCTCAATGAACTATCTCTAATGGTTTATTTTATGAGCTCCTTGATCTTCATAATGAACATGTTTTGTTATATGCAGGTATGCTTTGATGTGTGCTTGTTTGTGTATGCAGGTTATTAAATGAGAACTACTTGAAGCTGCTGGGATAAAACTGCCTCAAACAAGCGTTGGACCGAGGTAGGGTCTTTACCACTTCTTAGTATTCATTAATGAATTGAAACATGTTTAGAGAAAAATAGGTTTGCTTGTGCTCTTTGTTGCTAGATATCATTAGATACTAGGGAGATCGATCATGTCCGTAAGAACGATTTATCCGACCAACAAATTGGCGACTCCATTGGGGACTGGTTTGGTTTGGATTTTGATTTGTCTTTGCTTTGAATTGAGAAACTTAAGTTGTTGTTTCTGATTTTGCCTCGATTGGTGTGAGCTTGGGTACTGGTTAGATCCTGGTTGATTTTTTATTTTTTGAAATTTTGGAAGAGGACCGCACCCTCTGAGTTAGTTACAGTGCGGACCTATCTGCACTGTTACAGTGTAACACAAAGTGGCACCGCACTTGGTTTTACTAGATGCCTGCAAACCCCTGTCAAAAATTTGAAAAACCTAAAATCTTTCTACCCAGTTAGGTTTAGTTTTTTATCCATAGCTATTAGTATATGCCCAGACCTGCATTTGTCTTGACAAAAGTTCCTTTTGAGTTAGTTTTCATTGGCATTCTTGTTTGGAGTGATTTTCTAAGAATTTTTGTTTGATTGGATTGGTTTTTGCTTGGTCTTTGTAGTAGCTCAAATATCTGAAGCCTTAGAGCCTTAGATCACCCTGGTCTCTCTAGTTTTCTTGCTGAGTTTGACTGGCTTATGAAATCTATCCGTGAAGAGACCTAGATCCCATTTGTCTCTTTTACAAAACTTTGATTGAACTTGATTAAAAGTTTTGAATTTCATTTTTTCTATTAAAATATATTTGGATGTTTTTTATTAGTTTGTTGAGCTGAACAAATTGATCCTTAGTTAGCTGAAACACTAAGTTGAACGTCCTCAAAAACATTTCAAGTGTCTTTTGAATCCATTTTTCATTTAGATCTCAAGATTAGATCATAGTTTTTAGTTTTTCGTAGAAATTATACAAGCCTGTTGAAAATTTGTTTTCAATAGTTTTTTTTAGAGTTTTTCTAGAAATCTTAAAATCTCTCTTAAGGGAATTGCTTATTCTTATAGTTGTTGATTGTCAAAAAGCAAAGGGATTTTCTGTGAGTGTCATTAGTAGTCTCAGTTTTAAAAAGTTCTTTGGAAAAGACAAAAAAGTTTCCTTTCAATTGTATGTTAAGAGAAAGATTTGATTTTCCAAACATTGCATTTTCGACTCTTCCTTAGTTAGATATTCATTGAAAAGGAAAAGGAATTGTTATCATCGTAGGTGCATTTTAAGTGTTTTGGAGTTGAGTCTTCATACCACAAAGTTTCATCTCCGCACCCATTGACTTAAGGAACAAACAATAAAATTAACGCTTAATTAAAATCAATCTAGCAATCATTTTATTTTCTAGGACTCTTTTCACCAACATACGCTTTAAGGCTAGTATCTCGAGTAGGAAGTAATTAACTCTCCAAGGTAGTTTAAACAAACAAGTAGTCGATCTTGCGGTAGGAAGAAAATCCAATTGTTACATCTATGCTTTGGGAAAGCTCCTCTTAAAGGAGAAGCACGAGATCATATCCGAACCAGTATGGGAATCAATCCTTCCTCATTAGGAACGATAGAAGATATTCACGTATTAAAAACTGTAAACCTCGGATTAACCATTATCAAGAAGCCTGGGGTCACTTGTTGGTAAACCTTGGATTATGTCAATGAGCCTTCAAGGGGATTGAGCTTGTTACTTTGCCCTTGCATGCATATTGGATCATAGACTGTTCCCCTAGGTATATTTGTTTCCGTTGGTGACCTTAGTGACCATAATCTTTAAGATTATTTCCTAGGTGACGATGGAGGGAAGATCCCACTGTACCTGGAGCAGATGTCGACTAGACTCACTTGGACTCTCTAGGGGGTTATCTTCACTCGAGATGGTTATAGTGGAGAAACTTGTTCCAGTCTGTTTCGTTAAGCAGGTTGTCGGGGTAACTGTTCCAACCACCATTTCTGTATTGAACTCTACGACATTGGATTTCATCACCAACTACTGTTTTCAATCCGGAAAGATATTGTTTGTGTGTGGTTTGATCTCCTAGATTTGTTAGGCGTGTGCTTCAAATTGTTTGGTTCTTTAGAGACTTTAGGTGTTTTTCTTGAGATTTTTCTTTGTTTTCGTGTGAAGTAATTAGATTAATCATGGTTGAATTACCGAGAAAATCTCGTCGACTTTGGGGGCAGCCTCTCGAATTTACACCAAGTCAGCTGGAAGGGTTGCGCGCCCTTGTCACACCTAGTGAAAGTAGGGTTGGGTCACCGGAGGCCGGAGAGTCTTCGTTGATTGTACATCCTGCTTATATAGTGCAAGAAACATAACATATTTCTGAACTGATTTCATTTTCTGAGGTTACCGGTAGTATCACTCCTACTAGCTCGGTAGCTGAAGAACCTGAAATCTCTAAACCTGAAACTGAAATTGCTGCTACTCCATCTTCAGGATTTGCTTCTCCTGTTTCTAGTGGTCCTAGTTCACCCAGAGTAGAAAATATTATTACCAAGAATCTTCCTTTGGGACTTATTTCCATTGAAGAAATTGTAAGTGAGAGTCTGAAAGAAGGTATAAGCATCCCTAAAAATCAAATGACTATTGAACTTAGGGAGCGTGAATCTATTTTCTATAGTCCCATTAGAGGTGACGCTTGGTATATTTCGTTGGCGGATTTCTTAGAAAATCCAGGTCTCGCATCTTCACCACCTCGATTTCCTTTCCATGCAACACCCAGAGGTTATTATCCTCCCTTGAATATGTCGAGACAGTCATCCTTGTTTACTCAGATGCCAGAAACTTTTTTACATGGCGGTCCTTCTGTTCCTCCTGGGTATTAGTCTGTATCTAGTACGTTTTCAGGAGCTTCTCCTCGACCCTTCGGTTATACCGTATCTCCTTGTCATAACAGAACTAAACCATTAAGTGTTGAAGAGATTCTTATGATGTCTGGTACTACTCCTAATCTGAAACCTCAAGGTAGTTCAATACCGTCTAGGGGGCAACCGCAAGGTACTCCAATACTGCCTGGGGGGCAACCCCAAGGCAGTCCATTACCGCCTGGGGGGCAACCTCAAGGACAGTATGTTCCTACGAGACAGTATTTTCCTCAAGGTCAACCCCAGTACCAATATGTACCTCAAGGTCAACCCCAATATCAATATACACCTCAAGGTCAATACCAGCCTCAAGGTCAGTACCAACCCCAAGGTAGTACCAACCACAAGGTCAGTACCAACCCCAAGGTCAGTACCAACCTCAGGTTCAATATCAACCTCAAGGTTTTCAACCACCTTCAGGTCAATCATTTGTTCAAGGACCCAGAAATGTACCATATAATTATCAATCTTACACTCAACCTGGTTTTGGTCCTCAATACGTTCAACCTGTTATGGGTCCATACCCCAGAATGAACGTGGTGTGGGATCAACAGACTCCACAACCCAGTGTGCAGTTGTCATCTCAATCTGGACAGTCTTTTGTTTCTGATTCACCCCAGCAACCTGTCCAGCCTACTACTCAAACTGCTACACCTGGGGTAGTTCAACAGCCTGGGCCTAGTTCGCCACAAACTCCGTCCCAAACTTCTGTTGCAACTGCTGCTGCTTCTGTTCAATCCACTCCACCTATTTCTGGAGTATCAGCGACTCCAGTTTCTACTGCTCCTGTATCAACTCCTCAGGCCTCTTTATCCCAATCTGGACCTACAATCCAGACTCCGGTTTCTATGCCTGTAGGACAACCTGGGCCTAGTATGGTTGTTACAAGTCAACCACAATTTACTTATCAACCGTACGAGGGGCAGTACCAATACGGGCCCGCTGTGCAGAACCCAACTTATCAGTATCAACCGTACCCTGGGTATACATATCAAAAACCTCAACAACCCTAGTATGGTTCGGTTAATCCTGGTTTTCCAGGAGGATATAATATCCCAAATGTGAATCTGATACCAAGCTATCCTGGATATCCTCCTCCTAGGGCTGGTCTTATGACCCCAAGTTTTCAAGATCCAAATTGTCAATTACTGTTTATAGCAACCTTAGATTTGCCTAACTTGTCGCGCCTTACGAATGATCCAATCAATTATCTTCCGTTTTGGCCGCCAATTCCGAATAAGTTTCCCAGTGATATACCAAAGTTTGAGGGGAAGCCAGGAGAAGATCCATCTAATCATGTGATGACTTACCATCTCTGGTGTGCATCGAATTCCATTATAGATGATTCCATTCGTCTTCGTCTTTTTCAACGCACTTTGATTGGCCTTACAGCCAAGTGGTACATTGAGTTTCCACGAGGCTCTTTTTATAATTTTAGTCAGTTAGCCACTTCCTTCCTTACTCATTTTCAGCTGCCAGTCCGATATGACAATAGCACGGAATTATTAACTTCGTTAAATCAGTCAACGTCCACTTATATTTCAAATCATATTCATGAATGGTGACGTCGACGTCATTTAGTGAAATTTTTTATCCCGGACCAAAATTTTGGCAGAATGGTTTGTGAAATCATTATTACCCAAAATAACTGAAGATGTCGCTAAGGCAGGGGTAGTTACAAAAGAGAAATTAATTGCTCAAGCTCAGTACCTTGACTTAGTTTATACGCAGTCAGGTACGTTGCATGAGAAAATCCCCGACCTTTCGAAACAAAATCAAATAGCTACACCTCCCTCAGGGTCTCATGCCGCTGACGGTATGATTGGTACTGTTAATACCAAAAGTAAGAAGAAATCATCCAAGAATTCTTCTCCCATAATAACTTTACCAGATTCCCCTAAGGGAGAATCTTCACCTGAAATTTCTGCCAATGTTCATGTTGTAGAATCATCCACGACCAAATCAAAATCTAATGGCAAGAAGAAAAGTAAGAAGAAGAACAAGCACAACTCAGAGGAGAAATCTGAGAAACTTGAATCTACTGACGAGAAACGAAAACCTCGATATCCTTGTCTCATCTGCGATGAGGAGCACTTTACAAGGGATTGTCTGCATCGTGCCGAGGTTGCAAAAATCATCAAAGGTTCGCAAACACCCGCTGTTTTGAAGGATCCTTTTCCAAATCAAGACAATAAAATGATAGGCTCTTCCTCTAATGCCTCGGAAAAACCCATAATGATGATGTCACATGTAAGGATTGCGACACTTTCGCAAGATTACAGGAGTAAAAATCCTTTTGGTGGAAAGGAAGCCAAATCTTCTAATTCCAATCCATCAACCTCAGCTCCGTCTAGTTCCGATCCACTACAAATCAAGAAACCCAATCCCGACTTAGTAATCAAACCGCCCGCTAAGGGTATACTTCGAAAGTCAGCGTTCAATCCACATGCGAGAGCTGCTCAAAACTATAACATTGTTGAAGATTTAGCTGTTTCACCTTCAGCAATGTTGGATTTGGAAGTGTTGCAATCATGTCCAGCACAGCGTAAAATGCTACTGTAGGCTATAGGAGTTGTTGATCTTCATGACTCAAACCTCATAGTCTTCGATTTAGAAAATAGTACACCTCGTCTTCCTCATCAAATGGCTTTCCAAATTCCAGTGTTAGTCAAAAACAGACCTTGTATTATGTCGATACAGTGTTGGAAAACCCTTGGTTCTCCTGCGCTTAATGAAGCCCCGCCAATACTAAAGGCCTTTGATGGTCGAGGGTTTCATCCTTATGGCATTCGACTGGACTTGCCTATAGGGGTTGAAGGAAAAACCGTTAATCTAGATGTGGAGGTGGTTGATGCCCCTCTAGATTACAACCTTCTTTTGGGTCGTAGCTAGTCTTACGCCATGACTAATGTTGTTTCATCAGTCTTTCGACTTATTAAGTTCCCACATAACGGAAAGATTGTAACAATAGATCAGTTAACTTATTTCTCGTCTGACCCATCCTCTGCTGAGAGTATTCAACATGTTGGAAAAACCACCATCCCTTATAAGGATGTTGGAGTAGGATTAGTTAAAGATTTGGGTTTACTCGGAACTTTTTACTTTCCTCCTCCTAGCGTATAGTCTCCTTTCGCAACCATTCATATGATTTCATCAGAATCCATTCTTCTTGACGATCCTTGGGTCGTTCCATTCGATTCCGAGGTGGAATCTCTTGGTGATGCTATGCCTTTGGGTCCCTTTGAAGTTGCTTATCAGGCAATACAATCGTTTTCCGACTCAAATTCAACCAACCCTGATCTAGTGAATGAGATCAATGGGAAATCACTTTCAATCTCAACCTCAGAGTCAACAACCTTTTCAGAAACCATTCACACTGATGAACAAATTCGGGAACTGTTGTCTGTTGATGCATTACCATGGGAAGATCTTCATCATAGGTCTTTGTTTTTACCCAAGATTGATCATTTTGAAAATGATTTTCAATCCATTTTTACCGTTGAATATGTCAAAGAACCGCAGAATCCATTGAAACATCCTGATTTTGAACAAAATTTAGCCAATATTTCTCGCACGGTTCCTATCAACATTTCAGTCAAACCTGGGATTGTTGAAAACATTCACATAGGTGCTTCTTGTACAAACACTGAAGTCAACACATATAAAGCCATATTTCAAGAATTCTGCGACGTGTTTGCCTGGTCCTATGAGGAAATGCCAAGAATTGATCCTTCAATCGTTGTTCATGAAATCAAAACCTACTCGGATGCTAAACCCGTCTGGCAATGGTTGCATCAAATACACCCACAAAAAGTTGCTGCCATCAAAACTGAAGTTGAGAAATTACTTAAAGAAGGTTTCATTTATCCAATTCCTTTAACGGATTTGGTATTGAATATTGTTCCAGTTAATAAAAAACAAGGGACAATAAGAATATGCATCGACTATAGGGATATTAATCGTGCTTGTCCCAAGGACAATTATCCCACGCCCTATATCGATCAAATTATCGATGATTATGCCGGCAGTGAAATTTTCTCCTTTATGGATGGCTTTTCCGGTTATAATCAAATTAACATTCTACCTGTAGATCAACCAAAAACGGCATTCATCTGTCCATGGGGCACATTTGCTTATTGCAAGTTACCTTTTCCACTGAAGAACGTCGGGGAAACTTTTCAAAGGGCCATGTCTTATGCGTTTCATGACATCAAGCACATTGTGCAACCCTATCTCGATGATTTACCAGCTCATTCATTACGAAGAGCCAATCATCTCACTCACTTATGAGCGATTTTCATGAGATGTAGGCATTATCGGATTAGGCTCAATCCGTACAAGTGTGTTTTCTGTATCGAAACGGGTTGATTACTGGGATTTGTTGTATCGAAAGCCAGTATTCGCGTCAATCCTTTGAAGGTCGAAGCCATTGTCAAGTTACCACCTCCTTCGACTCTTCGCCTACTCCAGAGTTTGCAAGGGAAAGAAAAAATTTTATGTCGTTTCATTCCTAACTATGCCGAGATTACAAAAGGTTTCACCCGGTTGTTGAAACAAAACACTCCGTTCTTTTGGGATGAGATAGTTAACAAATCTTTTGATGCTCTAAAACATGCGTTGACCCATGCGCCATTATTGCATCCTCCCAACTACAACCAGGATTACTTCTTGTACCTCGTTGCTTCCCATTCCACTATTGGGATGGTTTTAGTTCAATAGGATGAATTCGAAATTGAACATGTGATATATTATCTTAGTTGGACTCTAACTCCAACTGAGTTAAAATAGTCACATGTGGAGAAACTGGCCTTAGCTGCAGTCCAAGTTGTTCAGCGCTTTCGTCACTACATTTTGTTACGCAAAACTACTGTCATTTCTGACTGTAACCCTATGAAATACATTTTGACTAAACAATTTTTGGGGGGCAAGTATTCCAAATGGATTGTTATCCTGCAAGAATTTGGCTTGGAATTTGAGAAGGCCAAGTCAAAGAAGTCTTTTGTTTTTGCAGAATTAATGTGTGACTTCCCTCGTGCCGATACCGAACATGTGGCGGAAGAATCCATTGTGGATGAATCCTTGTTCCTTATCAGCATTGTTGATTCATGGTACGAAGATATCATTGTCTATCTCCAAACCTAATCTTTTCGGCCCGATACTTCACGATCTCAACTCCGGAAAATATGATTCCAATCCCAACCTTACACTATTATTGAAGATACACTTTATCGTCGTGGGGTGGATTCCATCTTCCGTCGTTGCCTTACTCATGATGAGGCTGAGAAGGTTCTTAATGACTGCCACTCTGGAGCGTGTGGCGATCATATGTCTGGGTATGCCACAACCCAAAAGATTTTGTGCGCTGGCTATTTCTGGCCATCCTTATTCAAAGATTGTATTACTGCCGTCCAGAATGCCCACAACTGCCAAATTTTTTATCGTAAGATGCGCACTCCTCCTGCTCCTCTCCACCCTATCATCGCCGTTGGTCCATTCGAAAAATGAGGTATCGATTTTATTACATGTAACCCTCACTCGGATGGGGGGCATGTGTATATCATCCTTGCGATAGATTATTTTACCAAGTGGGCCGAGGCGATGCCTACATTTTCGGCAGACGACAAAACTGTTGCGATTTTCATTTTCAATCATATAATTGCTAGGTTTGGTGCCCCCCAAGCGATTATCACTGACCATGGGAGTTATTTTCGAAACATCCTGATGACCGAACTTACAGATCAGCTTGGCCTGCGTCACGATAATTCCACTCCATATTACCCACAGGAAAATGTTTTGGTTGAAGCAGTCAACAAAGTTCTATTCACCATGATCCGACGAATCATTTGGATTCATAAGTCAAATTGGCACAACATGTTATTTTCAGCGCTTTGGGCATACCGAACCTCAGTCAAAACATCAACAGGTTTTACTCCCTTTCAACTGGTTTACAGTTTAGAGGCAGTATTGCCCATTGAATGCGAAATCCCATCATTACAAATTGCCATGAAATTATTACCAGCCACTTCCGAAGAGGAAAAACTTTTATTATACTTAGCTCAATTAGATGAGAATCGACGCAATGTTGCATTAGCTGTCGAAACTCATGCCAAACGGATCAAAGCTCAGTATGATCGAAATGTTACACCCTGCAATTTTTCAGAAGGCGACCTAGTTTTACTTTACGATAAAGCAAATGATAAGCTAGGGGCATGGTCCGTATATTGTCAAGCGGAAGCTGGCAAAAGGGGCCTATGAGCTAGAAGATTTTGACGGTGTCTCTTTAGGTAAACCTAGGAATGGGCTTTATCTAAAGCGATATTATGCTTAAACAGATAGCATGGAGATTTCATTAGATTATTTTTTTCTACGTTGGTGTGTTCGTAGATTAAAGATGCGTGCTTTACTTTAGAGAGTGTTTTTCATTATTAGTCCTTCTTATCTTGATTTTACTCTTGATATTGCAGATGTCGACGCCTCTCCAAACATACATCGGTTTTGCTGATGGCACTTGCCGTAGTACACAGAACATCTCTTCCGCAACCTAGGTTATCTATTCACCCTCTGACGAGTTAGTATCTATGCACGGGGCAAGTCTCGGTCAAAAAACAAACAACATTGCAGAATATAGTGCAGTGATTGAATTATTATCTGAATCCATCTCATTTGGAATTCGAAGTTTGATTGTTAATTTAGATTCGGAACTCGTTGTATTACAGCTTAATTAAGTTTATGCCATTAGAAATCCAGTATTATTATGATTATTTTTTAGAGTCTGTCTCTTGGAACGAGAATTTGATTACATTGAATATTAGCACATTCCAAGATATTTAAATACATTAGCAGATGCAATTGCTTCTAGAATGTTAAATAGACATTTGCATTTAATCAAACAGTAAATTTAAAAACTTCTCATAAACATGTTTTGCAAGATAACTATAGTAATAGCATAGCATAGCATAAGAGTGTGTCAAAATATACATCGTCCTCAATCATAGGTTGAAAAACACCTTATGATCGGCAAAAATGATAGTATCAAAAGTCATATCAAAAATGGGTCTACAAAGCAATCATCCTGTCACTGGTGATGATCCCGATAAGACACCACTGCTCAAGCCATCCTACAAAGGAACCTCCTAAAAGGTCCTGGGAACCCAATCACATAGCGCTGAAGCCGAAGTGGAATGTCATCTATGTTGGTCTCTAGAATATCTGCGGTCAAGCGCTCTAGATGACTCTCCAACTCAGCCAAGGTCTTTGTTGTCTGGTCCTATGGGGCCGGTGCTGCGGCAGCTAGTTGTCTCCGATCATAAGGCTAGAGAGCGGCTGGTCGTCGTGGACCCACATTTGCATTTAAAAATTTTACTATTAGTTTTGGGACGATTATTAAAAATACAAAAACATACATATAAAATTAAAATGTTGAGAAACAATTTTTACCTCTGTCATCCCATTGCTCTCCTGGTGGAAGAGTCATGTCGGGATCGCCGCGATAATCCATCCTAGCGTATGGAAAATCCTAAATAATAAAAATTTGGTTCTCTAACCAACGGAAATACTCTGGGGTGAATCGAACAATCTCAGTACCCTCATCTGGATGGCAGGCCATAACTGCAACCCATCACATAACCCGAGGATCTCGGGGAAGTCCAGCCTCAACTGTGAGTTGTTGTGGAACCAGCATCGATACCCTCTCTAGGGAAAAGCTGACAACTAAAAAACCATAACCAAAGTTCTTTAGCTGCCCAGTCTTCGCCCTAATCAATTGGCCCTTCACATTGGCCAATACAGCATTGCACCAGTTGAAAATGGTGCCTCGGAAGCAGTCCACTGCCATGCGCATCTGGGAACCTATAGCTAGATGCAATGTTGTGCTCCCGCAGAGTCTGGTAACAATAAAAGAAATGACCTTCAGTTCAGGGCAGGAGATGGTTTTCACATCTATCCATTTGTTCGGATCCTGGTTATTACAGAACTCTAGTCGGAGACTAGCGACAGATTGGCCACCTGGCCTAGATCCGAACAGAGATAATTGCTCGCCTCTCTTGGGCAAGCCAGTCAAAAAATATATGTCATCCGACTCGATTTCGAGCCGGTTTCCGCCAATAATGAAGCACTGGTCCTAAATGCTCCACCTAATCACCATCCATTTTAAAAATTCTACCTGTGCCCTCATGCCAGGTATGGTCCAAAATTTGAAAAGCCCGCATGCTCTCAATGCCTGTAATGAAGGCGGATGGAGTAGTGCAACCTGATCCATGTTCTCATGCTCTCTTTCCCTCCAATCAAGCATATTGTGTACGTACATTGCAAAATAGGTGGATTAGAATTTTCATTCCAAAATTCTATGGGTCAAAAATGGAAAAACTAGGGTTCAAAATTCGCATTCCGCGGGGTTCGCACCCATCCCTTTAGAGATAATGCATAAGTGCGCACTTTTCCTTAAGGCGGGGTGTGGCACCCTGACTTTTCTATGTGCACAGAAAAGTCAGGGTGCGCAGGGGCCACATGGCGCCCTTGCACAACCACCGCGGGCGATTTTTTGCCCTAAATTTCCTCCAAAAATCGAAATCTAAACCCTAAAACGAAATTTCGAATGGATGAAATGAAAGTCAGGGACATTGTGGATTACCTGGAGAAGACAGTTCTCGATTCCAGTGGTCAGATTTTTCCCAATATCCATGGGAAGTTTTTTACCAAAATCTTTTACTTTTTACTCCAAAGGTAAATGGTAAAATTGAACTTGTAAAAGCCCTTTTTATAAGATTTTTTGAATAAATAAATTAAAATTTATTTATTTTTTACTTTGAAAAGGTCATTTTGGTGCATTTTTATTATTTTTAAACAGATATGAGTAATGTTTGTAGTTTTTGTGCAGAATATTAGGGATTCAGGTGAAATTGATCATTTTTAACAAAAAACACATAGGAGTCCTCTTTAAGCTCTTTTCGGACTCGTAAAAAATGAAAAGATTGCCGAGTTTTTCTTTGTAGACTCGTTAAAATGAAATTAAAAAGACAGTCCTTTACAGCTCTTTTCCGACCGTACAAACATGAAAAGATTGCCGGACTTTTGTCATTCCAAGTTTGATATTGGTAATAAAACGACGTGTTTTCAATCACTTTTTTACTTTTTTCAGATTGAAGACACTAATCATGAAAAGTACTCCTTGGTCGTAATGATCAAGCGGTTCTCTCAAGTATTATTTTATACTTTTTCGGGCTTGGGAGACACAAATTTACGAAAAAGGACAACCGTGGATTTTTCTTAAGTTTTTCTTCTAACTCCCTAAAATTGAAAAACACCGAGTTTCTCCTATACTAGACTCGTTAAAATTTCACAGTAAAGGACCTGTTCAATTACAAATAGGAACAGACCACTCCTTCTTAGGGTTTGAATCTAAACTAAGTTGGACTCCTCCGAAGGATGAGCTTATAACCAAGCAAATGTTATCCTCCTCAAGCTTGTCAAAAATAAAGAGGTACTTGCCAGAAATGGTGGGGGAAAAGGAGAAAAATGAACCTATTTGTTGTACTCTCTATTTGAAAAAACTTTCCATCACTCTTGAACACGACAATTTTATCCACCTGGGTTGGGAAATCCTTTACCTAACAGGTAATCAAACCACTTTGAAAGTCTTCAGTCGGTTTTCGAGTATTAACTTTGGGTCAACTATCACCAAGCCATCTGCTATGTCGTTACGTGTTCAAGAGGTCTATGTAAATAAACCATTCACCTGCAAAATATTATTCATCCATCATTGACCACCCCTAAGTTAGTTCTTGTTAAATATATTTCTTCAGACTTGATCTATGATTTTGTGTTATGGGCTTGCCTACTGTGGATCGCTTTCTATCAACTCCAACTCATTATCTAGAAATATGATCTAGAAATCGTCAGTACCTTGGAATCTGCATGCCTCAATGGCAGGTCTCTCACCTTTGATGAGAGGTAGCATCATTGACCTTCGATCAAAGGATTCCATGACATGTTCGACATCGACTCATTCATTCACATCCCATGGATTGTACTGGGTACTTTGAGGGCCATTGACATTACTAGTGGTTCCTCTCACACTTGTTAACAGTTTACATCATTGACTGGTAATCAAGTGGTTTCTCCCATGTTCGACTTCGATACATTCATTCACATGGGTAGAATCGTACTAGTTCAGAAAGTAGAAATGAAGACCCTGGATCTAGTTTCCACCATCCAGGCTGCGAGGAATTTTGTTATCATTATATAGTGGACTATTCATAAACAGATGGTTGCATCCATACTGTGTCCATGTGTTCCTACTTGTGATGTAATACAAAATCATTCCTGTATCAGAGCACTTTTAGATAGTTGTTAGTCAGTTTTGATCTGAGTATGGGAATGCCTATCTCAGCGATGATATGTTCACATATATATATTTTGCATTGAATTTTTTTACAGGTTCGACCGGGGTATCCACAGGAAAATCCTTGAAATGATAAAGTCCTTCACTCTTCTTAGATGATCAAAAACCATCCTCATCTACTATAGACTTCGTACTTTAGGGGGCAATCTGTTACACAAAAATTTATCACCGTGACTTTCTACAGTTTGTGTGAGTCCATAAATACTCATACATACCTCCTTTGCAAGTCTTAAACCTCAGCTCTTCATGTCAGGCCTTGAAAATGGGAGAAAGACCTTAAAAATATCTCAAATCCTGGTTTCGCACTTTCTCCTAGCATTGCCTACGGTGCCGCACCTAATGGTCATGTTTCCTGCGAACCTGACCACTCTGTTTATTGAGTAATGGGTGCAAACCCCTGTAAAAGTTAAAAAGGCATGAGTTCATTCTTAAAAACTCATCTTGGATCACTTCTAGACACTTCTAGAAGGAATATTACGCTGGCAAGTCAGCTCCACCTTGGTTCATCCATTCCATAACTAAGGGAGCTAACTCCATGATATGAGGTGCTTATCCCATTGAAGGAGGAACTTATCCCTTCAATGGTGGACCTGTAACTTCCTCCATTTGCACTATAAATTCATGCATTGGGCTGGT
>APFE031641425.1:8931-47221 GCA_000404065.3 Pinus taeda
GCATCATCAGATCCCTTTCCTTTATCAGGAGCTTTAGATTTATAGTCCCTTTTGTAGTGCCCTTCCTTTCCTCATTTCCAGCACACAACCTTTATAGGTTTTCCTGAAGATTTAGATCTCCCTCTAGATTTAGATCTCCCACTCGATGACTTATTTTTGTTTCTGGTCTAGGACCGTCCTCGTATAGACAAGGCATCACCATTTTGGCTCTCCATATTTTTCCATCTCATCTCCTCCGTCAGCAAGGATGAGACTATTTCATCAAACTTCAAGGCAGTTGCACTACCTATTGCAATAACCAGACTATCCCACGAATCTGGTAGAGAACACAACAAACTGATGCACTTATCTTCATTTGAAATTTGAATATCAACAGATAATAACTAACTTACGACAGTATTAAATGTGTTTAGATGTTCTGCCATTGAGTCTCCATCTTTCATCCTCAGGTTATACAGCTTTTTCCGCAGGAACAGTTTATTCACCAGAGACTTAGATTGGTACAAAGTTCCTAACTTGTTCCACAAAGCCTTCGCCATAACTTCCCCTGATACATTCAGCAATAATGAATCTGAGACACACAATCATATTGTACTCTTTTCCTTCTGATCTAACTTCTTCCATTCTTCATCTAACACTCCCGTTGGTTTAGTACCTGGATCTATCGCGATCCACTGATCTTTATCCACCAACAGATCCTCCATCTTGAGTTTCCACAACTCAAAACTCTGACCATTAAATTTCTCGATATCTATCTTTCCACTACTCACCATCTTCTTTCACCAAAAGAATCGATCTTGCAGATCGCCCAATGAACAGGGTCTAGCATAGGCCTGAGCAAAACCCCTCAGCAATAAAAGTGTCCCCTTGAAGCCAAAACAGCTCTGATACCAAATGTAGGTTTTAACCCCGTACAGAAATTACCTACATACGAATTCTAAAACACATAAAATAAACAATGCGAGAGCATAACACATAAAACATATATACACAGAGATTGTCCCTTGGATTCATAAACTGGGACTACCGGCTTGATTTTTCATTATATTCCTTTCAATGTTACAATACATATTTATACATGCCGAAGCATCCAATACCATGGACCAAAAACCATTGCATCCAAAAACATGGACCAAAAACCATCATGTCCAAAACCATGGACCGAAAACCATCGCGTCCAAAACCATGTGCAAAAATCATGCACAAAACCATAGGTGGGTTTTCCCAACCTAACATAGGGTCAAAAACCAAAATTTTCCGGGGCACTATCCTACACCCCATAGAGTGGGGTTACTAGTACCCCTCAAACCCCCTGTGACCTCCCCGCTACACAATCAGTGCAACGAAGGGGGGGCTCTGCCCCCCCTCTAACCCCCCAGTTAACTATGTGGGCTAGTCGTGGAAAGAATATAACACAACCCAACAATTACTAGGTGCATTGGTTAAACCAAACAACATAAGTAACCATTCAAACTATTATGCACTTGACTAGTGAGAAAACATGAATACCAGAAATACAAAACAATATGGCCCGAAACACAGGAATATCACATGAAATGAGATAAGTTGCAAATATATTTTATTATTCAAAAGAAGAATACAATGTTCACTCACCTCTTTGAGGGAACCTCCAGCAGAGAAAAGTTCAATTACAATAAGAATCGATGATTCTTCCCTTGCACTATATGACTATTTATAACTTTATGACATCCAAAACCATAACTACTAGTGATCCCTTGCATAATATAGCTTAACCACTTTATTTATTAACTATGGCCCTTTTATAACTAATTTTGGTTCCTTTTCTATAATACAGGTCAACCAGTTACAATTGTTATTAATGTGGATAACCACTTACGGGATTTATTGACTCAACTAACTAACTATGACTCTAACTAATCCCCTTGGGCTTATTACATAAATAAAGGGGTTACGGTTGGACCCTAACATACCCTCCCCCATAAAAATCACAGCGGTTGGTTCCCATGTCGCATCTTCTAGAGAGGTGTCTTTCCACTTGATTATAACTTCCTTGATAGTGCAACCACAAATATGTCTTTCATGAGTATCGAGGACTTGTTCAGGTTGGAGCCAATGTGAGCCTTCCTCATTTAATTTTGGCAGACTTGTTTGAACCCGTCAATTGTTCCCCACAATTTTCTTCAAGCAACATACATGGAAGACTGGGTGGATTAGTCGAAAAGGCCAGTTTGTAAGCAACTGCTCCTATATGTTGAAGTACCTGATAAGGCCCATAGAATTTTGGTGCTATTTTCTAGCAGTCCTTTCCTTTGAGAGAGGCATGCTTATATGGTTGGAGTCACATGAACACCTATTCATTGACTTGAAATGACCTCTTCGAACGATATTAAATTTCATGTTTCTTCATTCTATTCTAATATTGATGTAGATTATCTTTGAGATGAGCAATCATGGCAACACAATTCCACATGAGCTCGTCAAATTCCTGTACTTTAGAACATCTGGCGATATAAGAAGTTGGTGAAGGTGGGAGTTGGTCATACACTGACTCATATGGTATCATCTTGGTGGCTTCATGATAGTTAGTATTATACCACCATTCAGTTAAAGGCAATCACTGTACCCATTAATGTTGCTTACCTGAAGTGAAGCTGCACAGATAGGTCTAAAAAAAAAAATTCATTGCTTATTTTAAACCATTGGTTTAGGGACGATAAGAGATAATCAGTTGGAGCTTCGTGCCCTATAGCTTAAAAATTTCCTGCCAATTTTTACTAGTGAAAGTGGTTTTAGGTCCCTATAATACTAGAGTATTCCCCTGATTATTATTGTTAGTGTAGCCCCCTTGTTGGGTGTGTGTTATATTCTTTCCATGACTACCTCACATACGGGGGGGTCATAGGAGGGGCGGTAGCCCCCCTACATGGGATCTAGGGCAGTGCCTCGAGAATTTATTTTTGGACCCTATATTAGGTGGATGGATGATCCAGGTGGCTCCGGACACATGCAGAAGTCCAAGAGGGCTCAGAAATGGTCAAAATTCAAAGTTTTCAAATTTCAACAAACTTAGCATCAGATCGAAGTGCTCATCACCCTTATTCTAACGGTGCAAACAAAACTCAAACCTGAGCTCGTATGAAGAAGTTAGAGCAAGTCAAAGTTTTGGTTTGACTTGGACAGGTGGTAGGAGAAGGTGATGTGGCAAAAATATAAGGCGAATGGGGAAGTGCCAAGTGGCAAGAGGCCATTGGTCCTACATTTCGCAATTGTAAATTGAAAGAGGTTGGCGGTAAAGAATCGACCCCAGCAGGATCAGGGTTTCAATGCAATCACACATTGTGAAAGGGAAGAGTTATGAATCAGCCCACGATAGAGTCAGGATGCGATGTGATTGCGTATCGCAATCACAAAGGAGAAGTGGTTAAGGAATCAGCCCCGAAAATTGCAATGTGATGATTGGCCACGAAAAGTACGATGCGATGATCGACCCCGGCAGAGCCAGAGTGCGATGCGATGATCGGCCATGGCAAAGCCAGAGTGTGATGTGATCGCATATCATAATCGTAAAGGAGAAGTGGTCGGTTGGTTATATACCATATATATATATATATATATATATATATATATATATATATATATCTATATATATATATATATATATATATATATATATATATATATATATATATATATATATATATATATATTTAAACTGAAAACCGATGGGAGTCGAACCCACCACCGGTGGGTCCACCAGTCTCGCCCACGCGGTGGCTCCACAAAAAAAAAACTGCATGCTAAATAAGGAGGGGTGGGATTTGATCCCCCGACTTCTCCTTAACCAATGAGCCAATTTACCACTGTGCCCAATGATCAGGTGTGGTAAGCTCCGCCGCTGATTTCTATTTAAACCCAACATTTCTTAGATGTGGGAAAGGAGGCAACAAAGTGGAGAGCGGACTACAGAACCACGAGCCCAGGCGGAACCATACCCAGATGGAACCATGATTTTCAGTTCCAAAAGGCGAAACCATGATGGCACACATTTTGAGACATATTCTCAAAGAATATTCCTTGATGCCTGAAATATTTCATGGGGAGGTAAATTTTCATTTTGTCATAATGATATGAAGTTTTAACTAGAATTTCACAGGGAACACAATGGTGAAATCAGAATCACTAGCTGAGCAACATATTTGCAGATTCTCAGCATAGTAGAATCTTGAGGGAATCTTCCATATTCTTTGGAGGCTAGAATTCGCCAAAGTCATAATGCAACCAACTTTATACTCAAAATTCTTAGGATCTCATAAGGATCATGATGGCAAGATCAGATTTTTGATCTGAGTTAAAGATCTCCAGTCTGCCCAGAGAACAAAATCTTTGGAGAATCATTGGGAATCTAAAATATCCCTACAGGCCTAGATTTTGACGGTGTCAAAATTTGACAAATGGATAGTTGATTTTACACCTCTTGACAACATTAATTCAGTGGTGCAATCAGATTTTGCAACTGAGCCTTACAGTTTTTGGCAAACTTCAGAGGTGAAGGTACATGAATCAGTCATTTCATGTTTTTCTTCATAATTATTGAGATGATGTATTATGTTTTGAGATCCCTATTTGATGTTATGTTGTGGGATATTTTTTGCCACATTATGTGAGATGTATTTAGATTTTCATGCTATGTATTGTTGTTGAGATCCCTGTGTAACTATGTTGAAGGGATACTCATTGCCACATTGTATGAGATTATTTTAGTTTGTCATGTTGAGAGGAAGCCTTCTTGAGTGAGAATTCCTGTAAGCGAATGTCTCATGGAGAGACAAGCCACTCTTGTTTGAGGGCATATGTCCTTGCTATGAAAAAGTGTTGTCCATGTACATCATCATCTCTTTCAATATTATATGAAGCGGCCAACAACACCTTGACACTTGGCCCAGAGACATAGTCCACATTGGATGAACTCCGATATCAAATGTGTCATGTTCATGATTTGCTTATCGTTGTCATGTTTCCTCTTGTTTAAGCATGCACATGTGGTTACCTTCTACTATTTTAAATGAAATTCTAACAACATCACAAAAGTAAAATATCTTGGATGATTCCAGTAACTGAAGGAACCCAGATCAAGTTTGGTATTAGAGTTGTCTTCTCGTTGATGTGAATTGCGAGTGTGAACAATGATTGAACGTGCAACAATGGAGGATGAAAAATACATGTACGAGGCCATGCTTAGGATGTCCAAAATGGTGGACATGTTGTATGAAGCTTATGAGAGATAGGAGAAAGAAAGAGCAGAGTATGATGCTCCATCCACACATTTAGTGTACATTCATCACCTTCATCTTCTTCTCATCCTTTGAATGAGGAGATTAACCATAGTCTTCAAGCATATAACACTCAATTGAAGATGATTCTACGAGAAGAGAAAGAGGAGAAGCATCAATCGTTGCTTCAGTTGAAAGCCGCAGAGGCAACCTTGGAAGAATTGAAGTGAAACGACCGAATCCTTCAAGGAAAGGATGTTGAATTAAGGAGGCTTCTGCAAGAAGAGAAAGAGGAGAAGTAGAGACTATAGTTTAAGATACAAGCCATGATAGGTGCCTTGGAGGAGTTGAAGTGTAGTGAAGACTTAGAAAACCATCATCACATGTTTCGAAATCGACATCTGAGGTAAACAATTGTGATTTTTCTTCAGATTCATCTTCACATGATGTTATTTCTGTTGGAAATGTGGAGATGCCAATTACAGGAAATGGCATGAGACTCCTTACGAAGATGGGGTACAAAAGGGGAGGACTTGGTATTAGAGGCCAAGGCATAACTCATTCATTGGGGGTTGTGCAGAGATCTCGATTCGCAGGTTTGGGATACGTCAAAGGAGAATGCTCTAAGGTGTCAGAATATTCCACGACATTGTTGAAACCATCAAGGAAAGAGAATGATGGGAATGCATCACCATCATCCCATGGTAGTGAACATTGCAGAGAAAGAACTGAGGCAAGCTCTTATCACCAGAATTGCACCAGAGACAACCAAGAAAGGTATAATAAGCTTCAACATTCTAGTGTTCATTTTGATTACAATCATGTTGTTTATGATGAACGTAGATCATGGCATCGAAAAACATGTAGTTTTTGTGGTTTACATAACCATGTGTTTGCTGAGTGCTAGAAGAGAACGGAAACATGAAAGAGGATGAGGCATGAAAGGCCTTCTCCACATCAAGACAAGACGCATGTTAAGTAGATCTGGAGGAAGAAGACTTTCTGTAGTCATTGTAACACAAGTGGTCATCAAAGAGCCACATGTTGGAGGCTTCATCCAGCACAGCGCCTTAAGAAAAAAACACACGTGCAGAAACCAGTTACTGAAAATGTTGAACAAGCAAATCTGCCACATTCATCATGGTTCATTTTGTTGGGTAAGAAATGGTTTTTCTAGATTGAATAGTTTATCTTGGTCATATTTTGCAAATCATTTGTTGCAGTTTACATTGTAAAGTGATGATGTGTTTTCCATCACTTGTTGAAGAAATAATGATGTTTTGGCCTTATATTGATAGCTGGGGTATTGTTTCCATTTTGACGTAAAATTGACCACAGAGTATGTGTTATAAACTTGTGGCAAGTATGGGATGCTTGGGTCATTAGTTGGTCATGTAAATTAAGCATGTAATTTGCAAAAGATTGTACTAGAGCTTTGTAGAGGATGCAGGTGTCAGCTCATCGCTTACGGCTCCGAAGGACAAAGGTGAAGGAGAAGTAAGGGTGACCCATTACAACACTTGTGGTGTAGATGATGTACAAAGTTGTAGATTATTTTCATGATTTTGGACAATCAAAATCTACTCAGTGGGGAGGATTGATCTAGGTGGCTCCAGACACATGCAGAAGTCCAAGAGAGCTCATAAATGGTCAAAATTAAAAGAGTTCAAATTTCAACAAAATCAACATTAGATCAAAGTGCTCGTCACCCTAATTCCAATGATGTGAATGACACTCAAATCCAAGCTCATATGAAGAAGTTAAAGCAAGTCAAAGTTTAGGTTTGACTTGGACAGGTGGTAGGAGAAGGTAACGTGGTAGAAATCTTCGGTAAATGGGGAAGAACCAAGTGGCAAGCCACCATTGGTTTCACATTTCGCAATAACAGATCGAAAGAGGTCAACGGTAAAGAATCGGCCCTGACAGGATCAAGGTTGCGATGCAATCACACATCACAGAAAGGGAAGAGTTATGAATTAGTCCCCAATAGAGTCAAGATGCAATGCGATCACACATCATAATCACAAAGGAGAAGTTAAGGAATCAACCCTAGAAGGTGCGATGCAATTATCATCCCTGGTAGGTACGATGTAATGATCAGACCTGACAGAGCCAGAGTGCGATGCGATCACATATTGCAATCGCAAAGGAGAAGCAGTTAAGGAATTGGCCCTGATAGGTGCGAAGCTATGATCGACCTTAACAGGTGTGATGCAATGATCAGCCATGACAAAGCCAGAGTGAAATGTGATCACATATTGCAATCACAAAGGAGAATTGATCGGTTGGTATATATATATATATATAAATAATTATATATATCTATATATATATATATATAAATCGAAAATCTGTGGGAGTCGAACCCACCGCTGACAGGTCCGCCGGCCCTGCCCATGTGGCAGCTCCACAAAACTAACTGCATGCTAAATAAGGAGGGGTGGGATTTGATCCCCCTACCTCTCCTCAACCAATGCGGTAATTTACCACTGTGCCCAATGCCCAGGTGTGGTAAGCCTCGCTGTTGATTTCTACTTAATGCCAACATTTCTTAGATGCGAGAAAGGAGGCGATAGAATAGAGAGCAGACTTCGGAACCATGAGCCCAGGTGGAACCATGCCAAAAAACGATGATTTGGATTTCCAGAAGGCAGAACAATGATGGAATGCATTTTGAGACAGATTCTTAGATAATATTCCTTAATGCCTAAAAGATTTCATGAAGAGGTAAATTTTCATTCTGTCATAATCATATGAATTTTACAGTCATTTTAAATAGAATTTCATATGGAACCCAATGGTGAAATCAGAATCATCAGCTGAGCATCAGATTTGGAGATTCCTACCAGAACAAAATCTTTGAAGAATCTTGAGGAAATCTTCGAGATTCCTTGGAGACTGAAATTCACTAGAGTCAAAATGCAACCAAATTTATACTAAAAAGTCTCAAAATCTTGCAAGGATCATGATGGCGAGATCAGATTTTTGATCTGAGTTGCAGATCTCCTATTAACCCAGAGAACAAAATATTTGGCGAATCATAGGGAATCTAAAAGATCCCTACAGGCCCAGATTTTGATAGTGTCAGAATTCGACAAATGGATAGTCAATTTTACACCTCTCGACAACAGAAACTCAGTGCACAATCATATTTTGAAGCTAAGCCTTACATTTTTTAGACAAATTCAGAGGTGAAGGTACATGAATCAGTCATGTTTTTCTTCATAATTGTTGAGATGATGTATTATGTTTTGAGATCCATGTTTGATGTAATGTTGTGGGATCGCTTTTGCCACATTATGTGAGATGTATTTAGCTTATTGTGCTATGTATTATTGTTGAGATCCTTGTGTAACTATGTTGAAGGGATACTCATTGCCACATTTTGTGAGATCATTTTAATTTGTCATGTTAAGAGGAAGTCTTCTTGAGTGAGAATTCTCGTAAGAGGAACATTTCGTGGAGAGACAAGCCACTCTTGTTTGAGGGCATATGTCCTTGCTATGACAAAGTGTTTTCCATGTACTTCATCATCTCTTTCGGCATTATATGAAGCGGACAACACCACCTTGACACCAGGCCCAGAGACGTAGTCCACACTGGATGAACTCCGATATCAAATGTGTCGTGTTCATTATTTTCTTATCACTGTCATGTTTCCTCTTGTTTAAGCATGCATATGTGGTTCTTTTATTCTCTTTTAAATGCAATTCTAACAACATCATAGAAGCAAAATATCTTGGATGATTCTGGTAGCTGAAGGAACTCAGATCAGTGGACCTACCTATGATTTTGTGCATGGATTTCACACATGGTTTTGAGCATGATGGTTTTCTATCCATGGTATTTTGTAGGTCGGTCAAGGGAACTACGATTATGTTGTAATCAAGGGTTAATGGATTGGGGTTGACGGATGCTTTGACATGTAAATATATGTATTGTAACATTGAAAGGAATATAATGAAAAATCAATCTAGTAGACCCAATTTTGGGATCCAGAAGAAAATCTCTATGTATATATGTTTTATGTTTTATGCTCTCGCCATTGCTTATTTTATGATAATTAGAATTCATATGCAGGTAATTTCTGTACGGGCTTAAAACCTACATTTTTATCAGAGTTATTTTGGCTTCAAGGGGATGCCTTTACTGCTGAGGGGTTTTTCTTGGGCCTGTGGTAGACCCTATTCAATGGGAGATCTGTGGGATCGATTCTTGTGGTGAAAAAAGATGGCAAGCAATGGAAAGATAGAGATCGAGAAATTTAATGGTTAGAGTTTTGAATTGTGGAAACTTAATATGGAGGATCTGTTGGTGGATAAATATCACTGGATTGTGGTAGATCCAGGTATTAAACCAATGGCAATGTCAGCTGAAGACTGGGCGAATTTGGATCGGAAGGCAAAGAGCACAATACGATTGTGTGTCTCAGATTCAGTATGGCTGAATGTATGAGGGGAAGCTTGGCCGAAGGATTTGTAGGACAATTTAGGGACTTTGTACCAATCTAGGTCTCTGGTGAATAAACTGTTCCTACGGAGAAAGTTGTATAACCTGAGGTTGAAAGATGGAGACTTGGTGATAGAGCATCTAAACACCCTTAATACTATGGTAAGCCAATTATTATCTGTTGATATTAAAATTTCATATGAAGATAAGTGCACTAGTTTGTTGTGTTCTCTACCAGATTCGTGGGATAATCTGGTTGTTGCAATAGGTAGTAATGCAACTGCCTTGCCATTTGATGAAATAGTCTCATACTTGTTGTTGGAGGAGATGAGATGGAAAAATATGGAAGGATAGAATGGTGATGCCTTGTCTGTATAAGGACGGTCCCAGAATAAAATAAAATAAAAATAAATAAATAAATTTAAAAATATAAATAAAAATAAAAAAATAAAAAAATAAAATAAAAATAAAAATAAAATAAAAAAATAAAAAAAGTCCTTGAGTGGGAGATCTAAATCTAGAGGGAGATCTAAACCTCCAGGAAAACCTGTAAAGGTGTGCTGGAAATGCAAAAAGGAAGGGCACTTCAAAAGGGACTGTAAATCTAAAGCTCTTGAGAAAGGAAAGGGATCTAGTGATGCTCCTTCTGCAGAGGCAAAAACCACCTCAAATGAAGGTGGGGATCTGTACTTGGATTCTTTTTCAAGTACACATGTAGATCACGAGGCATGGTTGATTAACTCAGGTGCATCCTTTCACTGCACTCCCCATAGAGAGTGGTTTTGTGAGTATGAGATGTATGATGGTGGTGATTTCTTCTTAGGGGATGTCAGGAAGGCTAGAATCGTTGGTCATGGAAAATTCAAGTTAAAGTTGCAAGGTGGAAGGATTAGAACACTTCTAGGTGTTTTGCATATTCCTACATTAGCGACAAATCTAATTTCTGTATGAAAGTTGGATGATTGAGGTGTAAAAATAATGTTCGAGAAAGATACCTGCAAGATGGTTCAGGGAGTACAGGTATTGATGCAAAGAATACTGATTGGAACTCTGTAAGAGCTTCATGGTAGCACTATTATTGATGGGTGCAATAGTTTTGTGGTTCCTAAGAGTGGAGCAAACAATCTAGTGGTCGCTAGAGAAAATACCATGCTACGGCATCAAAGGCTTGGACATATTGTAGAGAAGGGCCTTTGAATACTTCATGGTAATGGTATGGTAGAAGGTATGTCTAATTTTTCTATGGATTTTGATTTCTGTGAAAATTGTGTATATGGGAAGCAGAATCGGGTGAGTTTCCTCTCTGGTGGTAAGAGGGTGAAATGGATATTAGAGCTTGTGCACAATGATGTGTTTGGACTTGTGTTGGTTCCATCACTGGGTAATTCTGTGTACTATGTATAATTTATATATGAATTCTCAAGGAATACATGGATATATTTCCTCGGGAAGAAATCTAAATTCTTTGACAGGATTAAAGAATTTAAGGCTCTGGTGGAAAACGAGACAGAGAAGAAGATAAAGGTGTTGAGGATAGATAATGGTGGAGAGTTTTGCAAGAAGGAATTTGAAGAGTTCTGTAAGAAGTGTGGTATAGCACAGTGGAAGAATACTCCATACATACCTGAGTAAAATGAAGTTGCAAAAATAATGAACAAGACGTTGATGGAAAAGGAAAGAAGCATGCTCAGTGGTGCTAGGTTAGGAGAAGAATTCTGGGTAGAGGCAGTGGAGACTTCATGTTACCTGTCAACATATCACCTTCATCAGTGTTGGAGGATAATAATCCACAAGAGGTATGGACTGGTAAGAAAAATTCTCCTTCACATATGATGGCATTTAGATGTGATTCATATGTACATGTTCCAAAGGAGAAAAGAACAAAGTTGGATAGTAAATCTGAAAGGTGCATCTTTATTGGGTATAAGGATGGTTTAAAAGGTTATAAGCTTTGGAACCCATAAACAAGGAAGGTTGTGTACAACTAATATGTGGTGTTTAGAGAGGGGAAAGATGTTATTAAACATGAAGTCCTACCAAAGGAACCCGAGAAGATAGAGTTTGAGCTAAAGGAGGAAGAATCAGACTCTACAATAAAAGAGGAATTAGAAGATGAAGAGCCACAAACTCCAGTTGTGAGAATATCAGTTTGAGAAAGAAAGCAGCCAGAAAGGCATAGTCCATCTACCTTCTATTCAAAGTTTGCTTTATCTATTATTGATGATGGTCCCAGAACTGTGAGGGAAGCAATAGATTCAAAGGATGGAAAACTCTAGAAAAGGGGCTATGGTTGATCAAAAGACATCTTTGCACAAAAATGATGCTTGGGATCTGGTGGAGTTGCCGGCTAGAAGGAAACCCATTGGTAGAAAATGGGTGTTTAAGAAGAAGATGAATGCAAAAAGCAAGGTGGAGAAATACAAAGCTCAATCAGTAGAAAAAGGTTATTCCCAGGTGCTAGGAATTGATTTTGGTGATATTTTTTCTCGTGTGGCCAAGGTAGCTTCTATTAGATTACTTTTATCTATTGCTACTACTTTTGGTTTTGAGGTAGAAAGGATGGATGTGAAGACAACATTTCTTCATGGGGATCTGGAAGAAGAGATCTGCATGAAGAAACTTGAAGGCTTTGCGGTGAAGGATAAGAAAGATAATGGTAGAAGTGTCCTCAAACACGTAATTTTATTTATAAGAAAAGTAATTACATCTGTAATTTTGCAAGAGTTTACACGAAACAAAAAAACACTTTTTCAATGAGCTATTTATAAGTTCAATGTCCTAACTACCTCTAATTATGGATCACTTATCAAATAACAAGTGTCCACTTACAATAAAAGCTATTCAAACAACTTACTAACAATTCTCCTAAATTAGAGCCTAAGATATGACACATTTGTAGAGTCATATGTTTTTACAACAATATACTAATTCTAAATGTCTTCATTTAATAATTAAATATTCTAGATTAATAATTTTTAATTTAATATCTTAAATTAATAATTATTTTATTCTAACTTAATAACCTATTATAATATTTGTTTTGGATCATCTAACATTCCCCCCATGATCCAAAGATACATTATAATAGATACGAAGTTCATCCTTGAACTTAGTAAATTTTATTCTACCAGGAGGTTTCGTGAAAATGTCAGAGATCTAATCTTCTAAAGGACAATAAATTGGCTCGAGGACATCTTTGGCAATGAGAGATCTGATATGATGATACTTGGTGTCCACATGCTTTGTCTTTGAATGTAAAACTGGGTTCTTGGCAAGCTTAATGGCTAACTAGCTGTCAATGAATAATAACGTATCTTCTGCCTGAGAAATGCCCAAGTCTTGCAAAATTCTGTGCAACCAAACAATTTCACATGCTGCGTCTGATGCTGAAATGTACTCTGCTTCAACTAAAGAAGTGGCCACTTTAGCTTGTTTCTTACAACTCCAAGACACTATTGCTGACCCCATGCTCATTAAATAACCTGATGTTGATACTCGATTATCAATACATCCACCAAAGTCGACATCTGAAAAACCACCAATTACAAAGTTTTTAGTCTTTGTGTAAACAAGACCAAAAGCTTTTGTTCCTTGGATATATCGAAGAACTCTTTTGGCTACATTCCAGTGGTTGTCTCGTGGTTCTTGCATAAAATGTGAAAGAATACTAACTACATAAGATATATCAGGGCGAGTGTTTGTCAAATAAATCAAGCTGCCAATCAACTATCTATAAGTAATGTTGTCCACCATTTCCCCCCTTCAAATTTTGAAAGTTTCAAGTTTTGCTCCATGGGGGTAAGAACAGGCTTGCAATCCTTCATTCCAAATCACTGAAGAACCTCTATTGCATACTTACTTTGAGAAATGAAAATATGATGTGGACATTGGAAGACTTCAACTCGAATATAGTAGTGAAGTAATCCCAAATCTGTCATCTTAAAACCTGTATGTAATTCTGTTTTCACCTATGCAATATGATCATCATTGTTTCCAATAATGATCAAATCATCTACATACATAACAAGAATCACCATATATTTACCCTATTGTCTCACATAAAAAGTATCATTAGATTCACTTCGTTGAAAACCAATTTTCCTAAGGTATTCATCCATTTTTGCATACCAAGCTTTGGGAGCTTGTTTTAACCCATATAAAGCCTTGATCAATTTGTAGACTTTATGTTCCTGCCCTTTAATTTCAAAACCTGGTGGTTGTGTCATATATACTTATTCCTGTAAATCCTCGTTGAGAAAAGCACTTTTTACATCCATTTGATGGACTTTCCATCGTTTTTGAGCAGCCAATGCAAGTGTTAATTGGATGGTGCTCCATTTAGCTGTAGGAGAAAAAGTTTCCTCATAATCAATGCCTTCCTACTGTGCAAAACCTTTAGCCACAAGTCTTGCTTTATACTTTTCAAGTTCTCCATTTTGGTTGTACTTAATTCTGTAAACCCATTTGCATCCTATGGGTTCATTTTGAGGACAATCAATATGTTTCCAAGTGTTGTTATCAATTACTGCTCCATATTCGTCAATCATAGCCTATTGCCATTCTTTATGTTTTACTACTTCTTTGTATGTGGAAGGTTCAGTAAAATCATTCGCTAGCGGGGCAAAATTTCCTTCACTTTTGTGTGACTTCCTTGTTCCTGTTTTATTTTGCTCATCAGGCCTTACATCTTTCAAAAGTTGAACTACCCATTTTGGTAGTTGATGCTCACTTGTTTGATATTTTGAAAAGTCACCTTCATATTAAAGGGGGTTAATGTAAACTGATGTTCATTGATCAGTTGAAGATTCTGGAGAATCACAGTCAGAATAACTATGGATGATTGGAGATGCAGATGAACTGCTAGAAGATCCAGATGGTGTTGTTGAAGTAGATGGACTGGATGAATCATCTTCAGATGAAGGAAAAACAAGTTCATACCAATTTGGTGAATTTGGTTGACTTTGTGTATTTCCTTTTCTTTGATTGCCTTTAGTTTCTAACTTTTGAAGAAGACTTTCAATTTCTTCAGCACTCTTACTCTCTGTTTCATCAAAAATTACATCCTTGCTCACAATAAATTTTCCATTGGTCAAAAGATGTTACCCTTTCTTCTCATCAGAATACACAGTCATTGTGCATTTCAAACTTCTTGAGTCAAGCTTAGTTCTTTTTTCTTTCAAAACTAAGGCATAACATACTGATCCAAAAACTCTAAGATGTTTAACTCAATGTTTGAAACCAAACCAAGCTTCATAAGGTGTGATTTCATCTAAAGAAGTAGTTGGAGATCAATTTCTTAAGTAGACAGCTCTATGAATTGCTTCTGCCCAATATGTTGAACTTAACTTTTTGAAAGTTAACATAGATCTCACCATTCCTAACAAGGTGGGGTTCATTCTTTCTACTACTCCATTTTGCTGTGGAGTGTAAACATTTGTAAGATGTATTCTTATTCCATTATCGCTACAATAAGTTTTGAATTCATTTGAAGTGAATTCTCCCCCATTATCTGTCCTGAGAGTGCCTATATTTTCTTTGAATTTATTTTCAACAAGTTGGCGAAATTTTTTTAACTTTTCAAATGCTTCTAACTTTTGCTTCAAGAAATAAACCCAAGTAATTCTACTAAAATCATCAATGAATAGTAAGAAATATTTGCAACCACCAAATGAAGTTTGTAGTGGTCCACAAAGATCACTATGAACTAGTTGCAGCAGCCTGTTTGCACGCCATGAACTTGTTGGAAAACTTTCTCGACTTTGTTTCCATAAATGTAAGCTTCACATTTTTCATTTTCCTTTTTGAAAGTTGGAAGTCCCTTAACTATCCCTTGTTTCTGCAATTGAGAAAGACTATCAAAATTTAAATGTCCATATCTTACATGCCATAATCTTATAGGTGAAATTCTTGTAGTCACTTCCCCAGCAAAGTCAGAATCCCTTGGAATAACTATCTCTTTCATTCTTAATAATTTTCCATCTTCATATCCTATCATCACAGTTTGCAGGCTTTGTGTGACTTAATTAATCTTAACTAAGCCATCTTCCATAATTACCTGATGTCCTACTTGCCGAATCGTGACTAAAGATAAAAAAAAATTTCTTAAAGGTTGGTACATACCATACATTTGAAATCATTTTCTCTCCAATGCCAGGAAGAGAAACTTTAGTTGCACCTTTTCCATAAGGAGTATGTTTTGTATCATCTGCAAGAAATATGGAATTAAGTTGGCAATCTTGAAAATTGCAAAAGAAGTCACGTCGACAAGTCACGTGCTAAGTTGCCCCTGAATCCAAGATCCAAGCATCTTCATAATCACTTTTAAGATGGGAGGAAATTTGTAATGCCGGTGAAGAAGTAAAGACATATTCTGAACCATCATCATCTTGATCATTTGCAAATTGTGCTGAGTGTTGATGAAACTTGGGGATTTTATCAAGAGAAGTTCGACAATCTTCAACATAATGTCCAAATTTGTTACATCTTCGACACACAATTTGACTTAAGTCTCTTCCTCTTCCTGGAGTATGTCCTTTGCCTCAGCTTTGACTTCTGTTTTGAGGGTTTCCTCTACCTTTATTATTATTTCCTCTTCCTTGAAAATGGCCTCTTCCTTGAATATTTCCTCTACCTTGAAAAATACTCTTGCCTGAACTGTTGCCACTATTAAAGTTGTTTCCTCTACTTTGGCTTTGACCTCGACTTTGTACATTATGTTCTACTTGATTCTAATTGAAATTCCCTCTGCCTCTATTTCTAGAACTGACAGTTGATGATTTACTAGTGCTAGCCTCGTGAAAAAAACATCTTCACCAACTTTCTTTTTCTTCCCAAAGATTTATCATGTTAGGTCAACATTTCACAGAGCTCATCAAATTTTAGCTTCTCTAACTTTCCAGTCAATTGTAGAGTTTCCAAAAAATATGTGTAGGAAGAAGGAAGTCCAACAATTAAAATCGTAGCTATAAAACTATCATCTATTGCTTGAAAACCAACATTAATGATTTCCTGCTTAATATTCTTAAGTCTGGAGATGTATTCAAGAACATCACCTCCTTCAGTCAATTTTTGTTGCAACAATTTTAGTTGTAGATCAACTTTCTTTGATTCAAGCTGAGTATCAAAGAAGTCTTTAAAAATTCGCAAAGCAGACCGTGCATCTATAGCATTTTCTATATGGACATACATTTCATCATTAACAAAAGATTTAATTAGAGCTAATGCTTTGGCATTCTTAACTTCCCATTTTGCTAGTGTAGCTGCATCTGTGGGTTTAGTTGGCTTAATGTCTCCATCACATATATCATGGATTAAGAGTGCTTTCGATGAGGCGTTGCCATGTTTTGTAAGATTTTGTGCCTTCAAGTTTGTCGGAACCAGAAAACAAATTAATCAACTTTGACATTATAGTGTTGAAGCTTCACTCCAAGAATCAGGCTCAGAAAAAAATATCAAGATGGGCAACACAACACTATGCAAAAAAACGATCTATCGAGGCTTGGCCTTGACCCTCATATAGTTGTTGAAACTGGAGAAAAATGACTGAGCTTTGCACTTGGCTCTAGTCAATTTCTCAAATATTTACAAGGTAACTTTTGAAATTTGACTTTTACAATGACGCTCTTGCAAATCCTGGTAAACAAAAATGTTACCCCCCCTCAAAGTAGAATTACTTTGAGTTACAATGAGATGAACCCAAATTTACAGAAAAATAAAAAGTCACTTCTTTGAGAAATTATCAAATTCTCCTTATTTCTCCATTACAAAAAAAACTTTATTGCCCCATTACAAAAAAGCTTTTCTCTCCATAAATTTTTCATAGAGGAGTGTGTTAGAGATTGTCAAGCCTATTTTGGGAAAGCCAATTTATCAATGAACATGATGATGGAATCCAACACTTTTTCATCGCAGACCTTGGTTGTTCGTCCGGTCCCAATACTCTCTTCACCACCAAAAATATAACATAGGCCCTTGTAGCAGATTTGAAAAAGAGTACATTAGATAATGTTAAGCAGTATGTGAAAATTAGTTACATACAAGATTATACAAAGAATTGGCCTCTCTCTCGAGGACAAAGAAAGTGTTTTGAAGATGTAGAGACTGGGTTCAGTTTAGATATAGAATCGAAATACAAGAAGATATATGAAGATTACATAAACTCTTTTGTTGTGTTTTCAAAGAAGGAAAAGGAGCGTAGATACAAGGAACTTGGAATAAGAAACAAAATTACGCTTATAAGTGGGTGTTTCCTTTTGCTGCATTTTCAAAGAAGGAAAAAAGAGCGTAGACAAAATTACGCTTACAAATATGTTCTAACTTTAAGTTACCATGTGGGAATTGTCTATTGAGAAGAAGAATGGATATGGAGGACGAAGGAGTGCCGATGACGAAAGTCAGTTCCAACGTGAATTGCATGGATTTAAGTTGATATCGCCTGTTTCTTATGTTTTCGGTGGAATTGCCGCTATGCTCACTCTGATAGCCATTTCTTTGATCATTCTAGTATGCTCCTTCAAGAATTCATCTCGTCATAACGAAGGAAAAACTCGTGAATGATAAATTAACGGTCTAGATAAAAGGACGTTACCAAATTAATATGGAGGATAAAGCCATGGTTATTATGGTCGGTGATGAGAAGCCCAACTTTCTGGCCCAACCTACAGCAAAGTTCCTAGATTCTGTTGGTAGAGACAAATGTATATAAATGAAAAAACTTGAATGTAATAATAGTTATTAGCCACGGAAAGCATATGTTGCTGCATCGATGCACTTTGAGGATTTGAGATGACCCATTTTGTTTCTTTCTTTTGTATATATTGCGCCTGGCTAAATGCAACAGGTTAATTTACACATATGCTTTTTTCTGTAAAAAAATAGATACCAAATATTAACTGACCAAATTAATGGAGTTTTCCATGTGCCTGTAGAGCTGGAATCTCCTCCTCATATCAGCTGCAGCATTACTGGAGCTCTGATACCACAATAATGGCAGAAGTTTCCTCAGACACGTAATTTTATTTATAAGAAAAACAATTACAGCTGGAATTTTGCAAGAGTTTACACCCGAACAACAAAACACTCTTGCAATGAGCTATTTATAAGCTCAATGTCCTAACTACCTCTAATTATGGATCACTTATCAAGTAACAAGTGTCCACTTACAATAAAAGCTATTCAAACAACTTACTAACCATTATCCTAAATTAGAGCCTAAGATATGACACATTTGTAGAGTCATATCTTTTTACAACAATATACTAATTCTAAATGTCTTCATTTAATGATTAAATATTCTAGATTAATAATTATTAATTTAATATCTTAAATAAAAATTATTTTATTCTAACTAATAACCAATAGAGTATATCATAATTGGGTAGGACTGGGAATACTCTGTCCCGAGATTAGGGCTCCGCCTTCGAATTTCTCCTGCACCCTCTTCATGGCCCAGACGAATCCAACTGACAGAATCCATGAAGAAGCGCGAGAGCAGGTGGTATTCTTTAACGCTACTCGCCATGAGCATGAACTGTGCCTGTTCGAAGGTCTACCGGCATACACATGTAGCGGATGTAAAGAAAAGGGGGCCAACATTGGTTACAGGTGCAGCCTTAACGGTTCCTGTTGCTGCAAAGATTTCACTCTGCACGAGGCCAGTGCTACCCTGCCTGATGTGTTCCAACACCCGTTTCGGAGACTCTTCAAATTTCGCCCCAAAACACATCTAAGACATTACTGCGGGGCTTGCGGGGATGTGTTGAGAGGTTTTGTATTCGAAAGGCCTGATCATTTCAAGCTTCATCCCTTGTGTATGGTGCTTCCTGAGAAACTCCAGTTCGGTGGGCATGCAAATTACCAGCTGGAATTTGTGACGGGGGATCTGCAGGGGGATGCAAACGCTTGTAGTGCCTGTTATCAGACTATTAAGTCCAGTCATTGGAGATATCGGTGTGAGAAAGAGACCCGTATGTTTAGCGTGGATCTGAGCTGCGCCAAAATAGATTTCTACGGATTCTCAGACTCAGGTATTGCCATAGATGCACCCATCAGTTGCAGCAACAAAAGGTTCATGTCTAAACTAGCATCTTCCCGAAAATGGGTAGCGACTGCTTACCTCGAGGGCACCATTAAGGGACCTATAGAAACAGTAGAAAACATGACGCGCACTGTAGAAGAGGTTCAGGTTTCGTGTTCAGCCCCGGTCGAAGAGGAGCAAACCTCTACTGTGGCAAATATCGTGGAGCTTACAGGACCTGAAGGACGGGCAAAGAAGTCACTAACCACCCCTGAAGTCAAAAGGATGGGTTCTGCGATTCTCAGACGTTTGGACTTCGAGCCTGAACTATTTGACGAAATGCCTGAGCGAGCTGAAACGGCCTGGAATGCCTATCTTGGCTCTGACTCGTTTCAGATCCAGATCAAGCTCCTCTTAGGCAAAACTTTGCTGCATTGGGTAGGCTCTCAGGATCATGTGAGGGACCTCACACATGCGCTGGAACTTAAGCTGGGAATTCCATCGGAAGCTCAACGACTTCTCCATGAAGGTAAACAGCTAGAGGATCTTTACCCCCTTTCTTACTACAACATTAACAGAAATGCCTCCATTACCCTTGCCCTTCGATTAAGAGGGGGAGCGGTAGGACAGTCTTCCTCAGCCAAAGCATTCTCATACAAGGATGTTGTCCATTCACCGAGGCAAGAAAAGACAGTCCCACCAGTTCAGGCCCCCAAACCTTTTATGGTGGACAAACTTGAGGAGACTCCCTCCATTGAAATAATGCATCCATCATTGGATGAGCAAACCCAACATTTGGCAGAGCTTGGCATTATATGCAGATTCAATGGGTTGTGGCCACGACAGCAGATCTCTACCAGTGGATCCACTCCAACTGGACCAACAATTGCAAGGTTCTATTATGCTCAAAAGGATTTCTCATAACAGTGTTTGCTTTTGAGGAGGACTACCAAACAATTCTAAAAGCAGGGCCTTGGTTTTGGGGCTCAGCAGGTTTATTCCTCACCCCTTGGTTCCCGGACTTCGATCCATCTTCGGCAATCATCTCCAAGCTCCCAATCTGGGTTAGACTTCCTAATCTCCCAGCTCATCTTTGGCACTTTGCAGTATTCCAAGGAATCGGCAACACTCTAGGTCGCCTCCTTGACACAGACATCTCTAGAGGGGAAAAAGGCCTATACACCTATGCCAGAATATGTGCAGAAATAGATATCAGCAAAGGTCTTCCGGACAATATCAATCTCAAAATTGGTGACTTTCATTGGACTCAAATCTTGGATTACAAGAATACAGCTTTCCGATGCCGCAACTTCCATCTCACAGGGCATCTTCAGAGCTCTTGTCCCTCGAAGCCGGCCCCAAAACAGAAATCCAATCCTAAGCAGAAATCAAAAAGCTGGAAACCTCATGACCCTCCCCCCATGGACGATTTTGATTTCAGCTCGGATGAAGAGGAGATGAATGAGGAAGAAATGGAGACCAAGACAACGCAGGAGCCGTCCTCGGCTGACCCTGAGGATCTTTCTGTCCACCCAAGATCCCAGAAAAGAAATCATGGTTCCACCACTTCGGACTCAGATAAGGAATTCTCTCAATCAACCCAGATCATCTTGCAAATCACGCCAGTTCAGCAGTGCCCGCCTGAATGGGTCAAAGTCGGCAAAAAGAAAGAGAAAAAATTACGCATAGTTGATCGCTCCCATGTCGGGTAGTAACATTTGCTTTGTTTTGTTCTCCGGTTACAGTTGTGTACTTCTCTCTTCTCTTTGTTTTTAGCAGCCGAGGTGGATTGCATATCCTTTCCGGCTGCCTCTGTTCTTGTACTTCGTTTCTAGGAGCCGAGGTGGATAGCATGTCCTTCCGACCGCCTTTTTTCTTGTCTCTCTTGGTTCTGCCTGTTTCCAGGCTTGATTGTACTATATTTTCTTTCCTTTATTAATAGATTTAGTCTTTATCCAGCAAAAAAAAAAGAGCGGCTAAGGTTTGTTTATGCCTAGATATCCATCTAATAATGGACCAAAAAGAGTTTTCCAAGCTTCTAGATGATAGTCCCAATCTTCCTTTTCATACAGGGTCCAATGATATCCTTTAAAACTATAAAGGTTAATTATTTTAGAAACATTTACAATAGGTAATAGAAATGAATTCTAAAAAGATTAGAAGATAGATTATTTTTTCCCAATTAGTAGTTCTTGGTCCCAATGCAGCCTTGAACTCCAGATAGTCTATGAGAAAAGTGTAAAATCCACCAGGTTCTTTCATCATGGAGTTTCAAGCCATCCATTGTGCCCAAGAAACTACATAGGAAAATCCCTAATTATTCCCTAAATTTGTCCTCGTGCCATTGTTTAAATCTTATTGTCCCAAATCCAGTGGTGTGCCTCCTCTTTTAGAAAGTAGCACTACATGTCATCCAACCTTTATTTTGGTTCTTCTTTTATGCAATCATCTATCTTGACTTTCCTCCAATATGAACCCTCTATATTGAAATTCCATGTTTGGTATCTTACTATTATAGATTAGCATTCCATCCAATGTGGCGAATATTTCAACACAACAATATAACAAGCAAGAAAATAATGAGACTTTCTCCCTTTGCGTATAAATAAATTTTGTTGAAGCATTTTTTCCTTTTTGAAAAGTTAATGGACAAGAAGCCCAATGATATATAGACAAGTTAAATGTTCTTTGTAATAAATTGGAGGTTTTAATGAACAATGCAAATATCACATTTGAGTTTTTTGCATTTGAGATTAAATGTATTAGAGGAGAAAAGGGCATACATGTTGTGTATCTACAAAACAAGGCAACCTACAGAATTAAGGGTGAGTCATCCATTCAAATAAGAGGAAACTATCACTAATTTTGGTTGGATCATAACCTGAGATGAAATAAAATTTGAAGGCACATCAACTCCAAGCCTCATTGTGTTGACAGAAGAAGGGCCTAAAATTTTGGGAGTAGATTTAAAACTTATGCACCATGTTTTTTAAATATGGACATACTCTTATCGATTGATTTTCCTATCTATTTCTATTCCATGATGATAAAAACACAACGCATGAGTTTTCATTCAGAGGTATATGAATTTGTTTCTAAACTATGTTGATCTTCTAGTATTTCTTGGTTTTATGTATGTCGAACCTTTTCCTTTTTTCTTAGTAGAAAATTCCCAAATCTCTATCTCCTTTCATCAAAACAAGTTGTAATACTTCTTTTGTTATAAGCATCTCTTATACAAGCATATAAACCAAAACTATATGTTAATTGCCTTTCAATTCTTTTGATTCTTCACGTTCTACTAAATAAATTCCAATAGCTTTCTTGGTCCCTAGTTCCTTATTTTCTTAAGCTTGTCTTTACATGACACTACAAGCATAGGTGCACTACATGTAAAATATATCTTGACTAAATTATTTTCATGTGTATTCTCATAGTTTTTCTTATTCACTTGCATTATGCTTTCCTTTCAACTGTCATTTAGGGACAATTGCATCAGCAATGCTAGCTACACTGTGTTCAATAGACTCTAGTTTAGGAAAATAACTAAGAAACTCATCATCATCATGTTTGTTCACGTTAATAAAAATCTTGTCAACTTGAAGAGAATGTTCAAAGTTCCCACTAACTAGATAGTCCTAAAAATTTATGGATATTGTTAAAAAGACCTCAATGAAATATGCAAGTGCAGTTTCACCTACCCATAAATGAAATGGAGACCACATTTTTCACCATAGTTGGAACTTGGTTTCTTCAAAAATTAGAGCATGCATTATCCTCTAACTAAGAAACAAGTTGAGCCAATTTTTCTCTGACTTTGAATAAATCTACAGAAGCCTATAATGAGCTATCTGTTTTAGAAAATAAATTCATGTGTAATATCAACTATTAGTAAACAATGTAGAAACACTTGAACTTCTAAAATTTATTTAATTTTGTGCCTATAGTTGAAATTTGCGCAAGTATTTTCAGAGGGTAGAGCTCTACAACCCTAATGAAACTATGACAACCATGAAGTAAGCTCATCCGTGACCTAACCCTGTAACGGTTACTACAAAGCTTCATACCAAGGGGCTACTTACCAGGTCAGGATGACCATAGTTGCGGGGGAGCGCCCCCCCCCCTTCGAACCCGCTCCCGAAGCGCGCTCTGGGCAGGAGCAGCTCGGGAGCGGCTTGGGAGCGCGCTCCCTAAATCGCTCCCGGACGGGAGCGATTTTCCGGAGCGCGCTCCCTTACCAAAAAAATTTCGCTTCCCTGCCGATTTCGGAACGACCTAGGGAGCAGCCGCTCCGTCGCTCCAGGATCGATTTTTAAAGCCCGGGAGCGATCGGGGAGCGATCACTCCCGATCGCTCCCGGGCTTTAAAAAATCGCTCCTGGAGCGATTTTAAGCTGGCTGGGAACGGGTCGGCGGAAAAAAATTCCGCGGACCCGAAAAAAACCAAAATTTTATAAAAAAAAAATTGTTTTAAAAGGCCCTTTGGGCCTAAAAACATTTCATTGCGAATGTTTGAAGAATTTGAAGAGCTTGAAGAGCAAGAGTTTGGAGCAAGGAGAAATTGCTGAAGAGCGAGGAGCGAGGAGGAAGGAGCGAGGAGCAAGCCTGCAGAGGTAAGTAAGTTAACAATTTAGCTAATCTAGCTAGTTTAATTTAGTTAGGTAGTAATCTAGGGAACTTAATTTAGTTTATTGAGTATTAAAATGATGAATTGCAATTAAATTAATAAATTAAGTTAATTAATGCCAATAAATGAAATTAATTTGCAGATTGTTGAATGAAAACCCTACAAACATCAAACACCATGGACCTCACCATATTTCTGGGCATTTTCCTCTTCCTGGTCCCTTTTATGGTTATTATGGTGGTGGAGGGTAGGAAACGGAGGGGCCAAACTGGAGAGGGGGATGAAGAAGCTGGAGGAAGTGAAATGGGTGAAAACCCCGGTGAGGAGCTGGAGGAGGGTGAACAGGGCACTCAAAAGACTAAACAAGACCAAACCCCATTGTGGAAATATGTTCACAGGGCTGAAACAGGGAGAGGGGGTGGAAACACTAAATTTCATTGCCCCCATTGCAACACTGATTACACAGGTTCATACACCCGTGCTAGAAGACACCTCTGCGGGAAAAGGCCATGGGATGGAGAGAAACAAATAGGAATCAAAACTTGTGCAGCGGTGTCAACAGCGGATAGAGCCAAATACATAAGGGAGGAGGAGGAAGCCCAATACAAATCAAAAAAATCAAGGGGTTTCTTTGAACCAAGCCCACAATCACAAAGAACTCCTTCAGCATCCTCCCAAGGCAGTGGATATGGAGGCATAGGGTCATCATCTTTAAGGCATAGAACCATATCAGATTTCCTTGATGAGGGTGTAGGAATGATGTGGATTCAAAGGTTTACAGGTTTCTCTATGCATGTGGGATACCATTCAATGTTCTTCGCTCACCTTATTGGCACGAAATGGTTTCGGCCATTAATGATGCCCCTAAAGGATACAAGAGCCCTGGGTATGACAAGGCAAGAACCGTTGGCCTTGATAATGAAAAAGCAAAAATATCACATTCTTTGAATAGAATGACAAGTGCTTGGACTGAGCATGGGGTGTCCATCGTATCTGATGGATGGACAAATGTAAAAGGCAAGCCATTGATAAGTGTTCTTGCTGTGTCTGTTAATGGTCCAATCTTTCTAACTGCACATGATTACTCAGACAAGTTCAAGACCGCCATCAACATTGCAGAAGCATTACTTGAAACAATTGACCGTATTGGGCCATACAATGTCATCCAAGTCATCACTGATAATGCTGCTAATTGTAGGGCAGCGGGAGCAATTATTGAGGACAAATACCCCAATATATTTTGGTCTGGATGTTTGGTTCACACATTGAACCTTCTGTTGCATGATATTGTCAAGAACAAAAATGTACAATACCAATGGATTGGTGATTTGTACAAAAAAGGCAAAAAAAATGATAAAATTTATTACAAATCATAGCAATACCCATGGCCTTTTCCGCAGTCACTCGAGATTGGAGTTGTTGAAGATTGCGAAGACGAGATTTGGTAGCTATTACCTCACCTTCAAGCGCCTTTTGAAGGTAAGAGAGTCAATGGCTAGCATGGTATCAAGTCCACATTGGCAGGTATTGAAGGAAAGGGCTAAAAATGCAGCTGACAGGGGAGGTTTTGAAATGGTGGAGGAGGCCGCTCTTGATGGCCAATTTTGGACAAGTGTGAGGCAAGTTTTGGATTTCACCAAGCCCATTATCACATGATTCGGTTTGCAGATACAGACAAACCAGTGATTGGCGAGGTGTATGAGCAGATGGACACCATGTTGGGGAAAATAAAAGATGTTGTTCATAACAGAGATCCCAAAGTGTACAAACTGATTCACGATTGTGTGTGTGAACGGTGGAATAGACTTTATCTTCCACTACATTGCTTGGCGTATATCCTTACGCCAAAATACTACTCTACGTCTTGGTTGGGCCAACCTGCAGCAGGGGGTGGGATTAGGACCAAACCCCATTTAGATCTAGAGGTAACTAGTGGATATTTGCAAGCATTAGAGAAGTTGATACCTGACAGGGAGGAATGTGCAGCAGTGCGCCTTGAAATAGGCAAATACTTCAGTGGCACTGGTTTGTATTGGTAACTTCCATGCAATGGACGACAGAGATAGATTTGATTCTCTCACATGGTGGTTAACATATGGCGGCAAGGGACTTTTGCCAAAATTGGCAAAAAAAGTTCTTTCACAAGTTGTAAATACTTCTTCTGCAGAGAGGTGTTGGAGCACCTACAGCTACATACATAATGTGAAAAGAAACAGACTCAATGAAAACCGAGCAGAAAGCTTGGTTTATGTGCACTACAACTTGAGGTTGTTGAGTCATTACTGTGATCGGGCTAATGAGGATCCCACATATAGAATTTGGGACAATCACCAAGAGGATGACAATTTGGAGGATGGCATTGTACATATTGAAGAACTGGAAGAGGAACTTGTAAGGGATGAAGATGATGCTTCCATGCCCCTCCACCTCCACCATCCAGTAGCAGTGCTCAAGGTCCGAGTCTTGTTCCTTTGCTGCCGCCACCTTCATCTACACCCTCACGTGGAGGTTCTAGTTCTGGTCGTCGGTCTGTGCGAGAGACTCCGAGAAGACCACCACGACCTCCTTATACTCCTGGAGACTCTCGTGGCAAGGGCCACATGTAGATTTATCATTTACAGTTTACTTGTCCTTTTTAGTTTCTATTGGACTTTAGTTTTCATAACTGTTGAGTTTTGAGTCCTTGACTCTTGACTCTTGACTCTTTCATATCATAATGATATTTTTTGTAAACAATATATCACTGTGACAATGAAAATTTGAAGTTTGAAGTTGGGCCTTGGCAATTATAACTCATTGGTAATGATTGTGAATTATGAATATGATGCTTCGTGAAAGACTAAAGTTGTTTCATTTCATTTCATTATTCATGTTTCATTTTATAAATTTATAACATTTCATATCATGTTAACAGTTAGAAGTTAGAACGTAGAAATATCTAAGATATTACTTCTTGTAATGGTTAAACTTAGCTTACAAGTACTTGTACAACTTTGGTGATCAATGATGATATTGAATTTCAATTTTAAAATCTTGAAGTTGAAACTTTAAGATTGAATGTGATGAATCATGATTCATGAGACTCAATATGTTGCAGTTGTAATATGTGTAAAATTATTATCTTGTGGACATGGTTGATGACGATTATAATTTTTAGATGATTGATGTGATATGGTTCAATGATCAATCTATGTTTTTTTATGTTTTTTATGTCTAATTCATCATTCTACATGTTTTTGTTGACATATATGTATCAAAAATTAAAAAATATAAAAAATATATATATTTTTAAAAAATCGCTCCCGGATTCGCTCCCAAACCGGGAGCTTCTGAAAATGGTCGCTCCCGCTCCCGCTTCCGCTCCCGCTCCCCGCTCCCGCTCCCGCTCCCAAGTAACATTGGTCTGTACAAAGCCTTCTTTTGTTTCAAATATGAGATTCCTTTTCATGTACATCAAATATGAGATTCCTTTTCTTGTACAAGTCTTCTTCAATTACTTCAATGAGGAAAATGGTCTTTCAACAGAAATCGTAGAAATAATAATTTTAACAGAAGTGTACCTGACAATTTCGAGCAAATGTCTTAACACAACCTTCTCCCTCTTACTAGGAAAATTTGCATGAATCTTACTTTGTACTTCTCTATATTGCCAAATGTTGCTTGTTAAGTCTTGTAGATCCCCTTGGAGGTCACCACGGACTTTCCTTCAAGTCTTGGCACAATTTTCATATGCATCTTTCTTTCAACTTGCTAGCTTGATAGTCTACTTTGTCTGAACTAGAAGCTCTTATGTTCATTTGTCATTGTACTATTTCTCCCTCTTGAACGCAAATTACTTTTTTTAGAGAATCCTCTTGCCATAAACTTTGCTTCGTTCTTCCTTATACTTCCGCCTACTGCCAGAGTCTTGGAAGCCTTCATAATCTATATGCAAACATCATCAAGAAGCCATGGAAGAACGATTATAACCAAGCAAAAGGATATAAGGACAAAACGGTTGACCAGAAATAAAACAGTAACAATCAAGGAGGAAAGATATTAAGCACTTATCTTTTGAGGAATGAGGGAAGTTTGACAGTTCCCACTTGATTATTGCTTTCTTGCAGAAATCATTGAACTCCATTTGCAAATTCCTCAACTTCGTCCTCATCATCAGCTTCCTTCCTTGCAAGATCTAGAATTTCCTCTTTCAGCAAAAACATTTATCTAGGTCTAGCTCTAGGGTTTTATCCTCAAACCCTAGGGCTTCCTTATTCTTCAAGATTAATCTAGGGTTTACAAACACTAGGGCTACAAGATCTTCCAAGACGGGCACATAGCACAAGAGTTATGATTTCTTTTATCAGCTCCCTCTGCTTCTGGAGCAACTTTCTTATAAAAGATTCAAATGGATTCTTTGAAGTTGCCCAAACAGAGCTTAAACTTGACCCTGCAACTCAGATTTCTATAGATCGGTTACCTTCACATTCAAGGAATGCTTCACCTTGGTCAAACTATAGCTTGGATTCAACCTCTCTGGCATTGTAGAAGAACAACATCTTCCAGCTTAAAAAATAATCCTGAGGTTGAGTTATATATAGACAATCATTCAGTGCTTGTACAAACAGCTGAAGCCACAAGCTACTCTGGAGATGCCTTCTTCACATCTGAACTGGTCCTTCCATAGTTCTGAGATAATCACTGTGGTAATAGTTTGTTCTTTACAAAGACAAACCCAGAAATGACTCGACCTTCACAAGAGATTTTCGATCTCCCAAATCTGTGCTACCCTAATATCACCACGACCTTCAAATAGGTATCCTTGATAGTTGACCTTCTAAAATGATGAAGAATTCGTCCTTTCAGACATCTAGGCTTCCTACACAATATATGCTCTCGGATTTAAAGAATGAAATGCTTTCAGCCTGCAAGAATGAATGGCTATCAATCTATCAAGATCTGATGTCAAGTAATATATTCTAACCCCTAAATTAATTCGGCTTCCTTATACTCGGCCTCTCTGTTGTCAAACTGAGGCCACTTTATGGTCCTCCTGAATTTACCCTCTTGGTGAAAATTTTCAGTTCCTTGTCACAGCTTTAAAACTTCCAGACTTTAGGATCATGCTTCTTATTCCCTGCTCTTTAATTTCCATCTCTTTCGAACTTGACAAATCATTTTCAAGGAAGGTTGTCACAGAGCATAAAAAGGATCTATAGACCATAGGACAGAAGGATCTTCTAACTTAATTTTCATCATGATAAATTTGGGGCCTTCAGATACACCATAAGCAGATTTATGGTATGATACATGTTTAACCATTGAATTAACTCAATTTAGGCAAAAGTATCATTGTGATCATGCAAACTCAAAACAGTCCCTAATCAGTCCTTCACAAGCCTTTCCACTTTCTGTGAAACTTCAGACTCCTTCTGAGATTTCTCTCTCTGAGGTTATTCATGAGGCCTTTAAACCTTCTGTGGCTCGCACTGAGGCCTAATGGCCTTCTGTGGCTCGCACTGAGGCCTAATGGCCTTCTGTGGCTTGCACTGAGGCCTTGCCTCCGACATTTGCGGCCTTGTTTGATCATGATTTAAAGCCTCCCGGTTAATTATCTAGGATTTTCGCGCCTTCTTAATACTAAATAGAAACTTATACTTTTAGGGCATTTGACTTGGGATTCTTCTTCAGAATCTTGGTTTTCTTCAAGAATTCACAAGGCTGCTCTTTCACCTACACTCTTAAACCATGTTGATTATTTCATAGGTTTCTGTTGATAATTACTTCCAATGATTTTTACTTTAATCCATTCGTATTCGCATTCATCATTAAGCAATTACACAGAAGATTTTCAACAGTAGAACAAGAATGACAATAGGATCATAAAGAGACAGCCAGACAAAAAACACAAACATTTTACCCTGGGAAAACCCAGTGACCTTTTCCTTAGAAAAATTATTCAGTTCAATAGAGATACATCTAATTATTCAAGTCAACTGTCAAACATAAAGTCAAACTGACTAGTAATATAGCCCTAGTCACACTTAGTCAAACAGCTTACAAGTAGCCTTAGACAACTTAGGTCCATCTGTCCAGAATTTCGTCCTTCTGCCCAGAGATTTGTTCTGCTCAGACTTTCATCCTTCTGCCCAGAAATTGGCCTGCTTCAAAGCTTGGTCTTCATAGAAATTAGGGTCGTGATCTGCCTCAGCTCAGTCTGCCTCCTTCTCCTTCACTATATACAGAAGACTGGAGTTGCTTGCTTGAGGAGGACAAAATGTTCTTTATATAGTGGACAAATGAGCTTGAAAGGGTGTGTCCTTGGGACTGGCTGACCTAACTTCTTGGAGGGCCCACTTTATGTTTTTGGAGACAAAAATTCAATATTAGAAATTCAAAATTCCCTCTTTTCAAAGCCAACATAAAGAACATGTCTTACATATATTTGGAGGGATAAAATATCAATTATGAAGACCGACCATAGCTACAAAAATTCAACATATTCAACTCCTTTTCAGCGCCCTGATCTGTCTTACACTAAGCCCTGACCAGGCCTAAACAGACTTGATTTGACCCTCACACACAGTGGTACACACAGAAATAGTGCGGCCTCTGTTCAGCGACTAGGACTGGCTAATTTTTGGCCTTCCTCTGAGGTCTGTACCAAAGGAACTCGACCCTTCTTCTTGACTTGTACTTGCACCTTCAACAAGCCTTGTTGCACATCAACCAGCCTTCAAGAATCTCTGCTTTGTCCCACGAATTTTGCAACAGAAGATGAGACAATAAGCACCAAAAACATCCACAGAAACTTGACCTTCTCTAGATCAACGTGACTACACTTGGCCTCAGAAAAATGTCCTACCGAAATCTGCCAAAAGAAGACCAAATAGGCCTCAACACACTACCACAGGAGGTTCGAAATTAGGCCTCGGACAGGACCTCAGGAAGTACAAAAAAAAGCCTCAGCAGGTGCGAAAATGTGCCACATAGAGGTCCAAAAATATTCTACAGAAGCTGCCTCAGATGAATCCAAATTGAGCCTTAAGGGAGGCTAAAAACCTTCAACAGAAAAGCCTCAGAAAATTCGTCTGTGTCTCAACGAGAAACCTCAACCCCAAAGATAAACATTTAAGCACAAATCGCCCTTAGGACAGGCTTGCAATTGTGACCAAAACTGCTTCAGAGTACCCAACGAATTTGCCACAGAAGAATACAAAAATTCAGACTTACTCTCCAAATAAACATGACTATATAGGGCCTCAGTAGATCAGACGAAATGCTTATAAATGGGAGCATTTTTTATTCATAATTTTACAAGGAACCGAGCACCATATATAAAGTAAATGAGGGGTTAATAAGAGGGGCCGACCAGCCCACAAAACCCTGGAGCCGACTTCAATAAATGATTAATTTTGACAGAGCCAACCTAATTCAAAACGTCAATAATTAAAATTTCAAATTCTTACTCTGACTGAGCCGACTTAGTCACCATTTTTTAATTATTTTATCAATAAAAATCCTTGACATGATCCTCCTTAGCAAGCCGATTTTGGACAAGAAAAAATCCTTATTTTGAGGGCTGATAAGACTCACAAATTAATCAAATTTTCTTGAATATAAAGCCAATATTTAACCAATCATCTAGATGCCCTTAGCATCTCATTTTGGGGCACTTTGACCACACAATGGGGTTCCAACTTTGACTAGACGTATATTCTCAACCGAGAGGAGTTACGAGGCATGCCAACTACCGTTGGAATCGACATGACAAGCTCTATCATCTAATGATGATCTCGCTAGCAATTTCATTAATCTTCTCATCCAAATTCTTCATCAAAGGCGGGGCATCATGACCACACCGCAGGAGCTCCTCATTTGACCAATAGAGCCTCCAATCAATGCAATACATAGACAAATATTTAAGAGCATTCAAAGACCAACGTTGGCATCAATGACAACACCATTCAACACACTTGACTACCCATTATATGGTCTCATTGCATGGAAATACCGTCGGATAAGAAGCCACTTTATGCAGCCATGACTTCCTGAGATTTTGGTACACCCCAATGTCTTCCTCCCCATTTGGATATTCTTTCATCGCAAACAAATTGTAGATTTCTGACCACTACAGAGAAATTGACTTATCAATATAACATGTGGTATCAACATAGATAGGCACCGATGCAATAGGACTTCCTCATTTTCTTCCTCCACAAGGTCTTTCCCAAGTCTTCTCTTGGGAGGAGCCATATCTTCGGACGATGATATGATATGTTGAAATATTGTGAATCGACCAAGCCTGGAAGATCAAAGATATCCATTAGAAAGTAACTTAGGAAGCTAAAAGTAAATTGGGGCGCAGTGCAAAAGAGCAATGTAGTCTGAGCCCGAGAGATGCTTTGTGGCACAAGGCAAAAAATTATGCTATCAAACAAGATTGTGTCACAATATGAATCAGTGTATTCACCCTATAAATCTTTCCTATGCGATGCAACTTGGTAATGCGCCCTTGCTGGGATGGATCACAACACAATTATGTATGTGATGTGACACACCACATAACTTCATCGCATGCTATGCAAAGGGGTTGCATTGTAGCGCAACACTAAAACCTCGATTTCTCAACAAATATGTGACGCAATGAAGTATTCATGCGTGCTGATGAGGATAGGGTTAAGGTGGCACAAAGAGGGGGCGACACTTATATATCAAAGAGCGATGTACGTTGAATGAAAATTCTAACGGCTGCACAAGGTAGTAATGCAACAATGCAATGTGAAACTATGGCACAATAGCAAAGAGGAAAAAGAAAATGACTAAGTGTGTGGAACCCTAATTTCTCCAACACTTATAAGTCAAAGGCAAAGGGTATATAAATGGTCGAGCCAAAATTATAGGGTAACGCTTACAATCTACTGACAAAACATATACGAGAAGAGGATGCACAAAAACTGACCTGAAACATGGTGTGGTGAAGTGCAAGCAGTGTGATGCAAAATCGGAAACAAAGATGTGATACCAATCGATGTTGAATGGTGTTGTCATTGATGCCAATGGCAATTACTGAACACTCTTAATATTCGTCATTAGTTGGAAGCTCCAATGGTCAAAGCCCCTGGAAAGCCCTAGTAGCCCCACACTTATTAAATTTTTTGAGGATGAAGGTTAACTTATTTGCTCGCACAACCATCTTAACTAGATTCCTCTCATCGTGCCGATTCCAACAGTATGCGGATCATCAAGAGAGGCCTCATGGTTGGAGAGATATGCTTGGTCAAAGTTCTAAGCCCCTTGATGTGGGCAAAAACCCCAAAGGGTTGCTGATATGTTAGCATTCAACTGGCCCGGGCAAATGAAGCAAAATTTCATGGCAGCATAAAAATATTTATTAAGGAAAAATTGAAAAAAAATATTATGTTAACCCTAATTCAGATAGGATTTTGGCCAAAAATTCTAAGACAATTTGAATTATTTTCCCTCCATAAGTAGGCTTCAATTGGCTCTAAAATTTTAAAATTTTAAATTTGAATTTCAAATTTTATGTCGGCTCACCTAATAGACGTTACCCTTCGCTTGATGAAACAATTATATATAGCCATCAACGCTCATTCATTGTCACAAGAAATTTGGATGACTTTCTAAGATTCTTCCTGAGGCAAAATACGAGTTTTTGGAAGAGGTTATATTGCCAACCAATGTGAGTTTTTCATGTGGATATTCTCTGAGGAATGCGATATTTCTGGCCAGCCAATTCGAGTTTCTTATGGTTATACTTCTGTGGAAGAAATGCGAATTGGTCTCTGTGATAATGCAAGTCCCTGTGGAGGATACTTCTAAGATATTGTGAGGTTCTAAGGAGGTTGTTTCTCATGATTGATGCAAGATTCTCTACAGGCAAATGCGAGTCTATTTCTGAGATTATTCTTCTCTATGGAATGCGAGTTATTCTTTGTGCTATCGCAGTGACTGATGTGACAATGATGTTAGTAATACCTCTGCCCAGTGATCTGAGTTCCTCATGAACTGTAACACCTTTTGTGATCCACCCGAATTATGTGACAGTGACACAATGGGTGTGAGTTACTTCTTCTCTGTTGATGCGAGTTTCTATTGTTGAAGTGATGCGAGTTGATGTGAAGTCTGAGTTATCCTCCTGTGATTTTTGAAGCAGCTTGAAATTCCCTTTCCACTCTATCTAATCTATTACAGTAATGTGAGTTAAGATATGACAATATTGCAAGTTCTTCTCTGAGCAACCTAGATCTGGAAGTGACCTTGAGGAATGACAGCTTGACTTGATAGTGATCCATATAGCAGCATGACTTAACAGTAAAATATATGGCAGCAACCTTGTTACACAACAGTGATCCTTGATATGGATATATGACAGTGACCCTACTACAGTGATCCTTAATATGACAGCTAAAGTAATGATGATGTGTATGGTTGTATGACAGTTAGGCCTGGATGAGCTTGACAGTGTTATATGTGTATGACAGTAGTGACAGAGACTTTGTATGGCAGTGACCTAGACAGTGACAGATGGCTTGACCTGACATTTATGTTTATGACAATAGGGCTTGGCAGCAGTATAAAAGTGATGCATGGTTATGATGTATGGTCATTGATCCATGGAAGTGATGCTTGGGCAGTGACTGTAGTGCAAAGGTTGAGGTATGACAGTCAGGTTTCTCTTTTGAGGTATGATACAAATTGATATGGCATTGACCTTGTTGACATAGCAATGACCTTGACACATGATTGAGTGTCCTTGAAACTTAGTAGTAGGTCAGTCATCCATGACTTGGCCTGACAATGATATATAGGGCAGTAATCTTGTATGTAACAGAAATCTTGTGATATAGCAGCAACCTTGTGATATGACAGTAATCTTGGCAGTAATTTGTATGATATGTAATGACAAGTATGAAAGTATTGTGTGATTAGACTTGACAATGAAATGTAATGGCAGTCACCTTGATATATGACAGTGCCCTTGATATTTGACAGTGCTCTTGATATGACATTGCCCTAGACATATGACAGTCATCTCTATGTAATCTTGAAATGATACAACAACAATGAATGGCTTGTCTCTTTGACTTGATAGTGATAACAGTAACAGTTGAAATTTTCTGACTATAGCAACTTGGTAGCTGATTGCACATCTAGGGATACATCAACAATGGTTGGATACTTAGATTGTCTTGAAGTTTGCATTGAAGGATCTGACAGTGAAGGTGTATTATGCTACAGCTAGGGTTTGAGTAGGGTTTGTTCTACAGGTTGAGATGAGGCGGCAAAACAGCAGAATTGTTGATAGCAGTATTTGAGCATTGATAACAAGATGCTAGGGTTTACATGTTGAGCAAAGCTTGCATTGTGCAGTTGCTTGATGAGCAGTCTGCTGCTAGGATTTTACAGTTAGATCACTTTGGTTGTGAAATGTCACGCAAAAGTAGAGGTAGTAATAGTGCGTGTTGCCAACAATGACTGAGCAGTGAATGTAATGGTCGATTAGTGTGACTTGTGGTATCTATCCTATTCTCTTATCTTCTATCTACAGGGTAACAGGATGGTGCACAGCAAGAGAGTGAAGTCTCCTTCGAGTTGGACCCTAAGAACACTTCTGGGTAACAAGGTGGTGCTAGGACAAGTTGGAGCCTGTGCATGTTGCTGGAGCATCCTTCCAATAGCAATTGGTAAATCGGGGTGTTAGAGCTTCCTTCAAGTCAGAGCCTGTAAACATGGGCGTTGGAGCGTCCATCCAGTAGCAACTAGTAGACAGGTTGTTGGAGCATCCATCAGGGCAGAGCTTATAAACTTGGGCATTGGAGCATCCATCCAATAACAGCGAGTAAACAAGGTGTTGGACCATCCATCAGGTTGTAGCCTGTAAATCAGGAGGTTGGAGCCTCCCTCAATTGTCACTGAAAATGTTGGAAGTTGGAGCTTTTGAAGACGAATATTAAGAAGCGTTCAATTGTTTTTCTCCCAAAAGGGTTTCCACCTAAAATATTTGGTGTCCAGTGTCTTTGATTTTGTGCATTGTTGAATGGTGTTAATGATTGTCTATGTTTATCTAATGCTAATAATGTTTAATGCTCTGAAATGTTTATCAATATTTCCAACAATCGGCGTAGTGCAAGAATCCAAGGAAGACTTGCAACAACATATCACAATGAAAATGAAATAGAGGGGGAGGGGGGGGTACATATAACAATTATGTCATGGGAAGTGCATTAAAAGTGCATTAATTGCATTCAACAACCTTTGCGCTCAAGGATGCGATAGTGTTATGCGTCGATCGAGTGCTTTTGGCAAGTCACACATCGCAAAGAGATTTGCAATGAAACTTAGTGTTGCAGATTGTGGTTGCATTGATATGATATTGATTTGTGATGCAATGAAAGGTTGTAATGCGCCCTTCATCAAATTTTATGAATTTTCTAAGTTACAACCTCCACATGTATTTTAGTTCAGGGGTAAAAAATGGTCTTAGGATCTTGGTTAGATAGATGCCTTAGTGTTCTGGATGAGGGGACCCTAAATTTGCCTCTTGTCAAGAAAATTTAGGGTTGTAGTTACTACAATAGGTTCCCCAATAGTATCACTTTCCCCAAGAGTGGCAACACTTGACTAGAAAATGGATGATGATCACCAAGGTTAAACAACGCAAAATGGATAACAGCCCAAGCATCATGATTCATTATCTATTTCAACCTATGATCCTTACGTCCATGCCAAATACATTAGATGTAAACTCTTTGTCGAAAAAAAGACTAATGTACCTCATGTGTGTTAGGGCACCATCATCATCAAATGAGTGAGTTGAGCATATGATATAAGAGGCATCTACGGGCTACCAACTATGGAGAATGTTGGATACCATTACCAAGACCACCATCTACAATGTGGATCATCGAAGAAAAATCTCATCTATTTATCCCTAGGTATGAGGGGGTAACAGGGACATCGACTAAGGCATACAATAGACACAACCAGCCCAAGGGATTGATCTTCAGACCCCTTGCATGAAGATCAAAGCACTCAACCACTCCAACTAGCCCATCAGACCTTCTGCACCTACTTATGGCAATGCAGCCCTTTATCATGTTCTATATTTGCTTATGCTTTTTGCTACTTCTCCCATTCAATAATTTAGCTTATATTATTCTATACTTAAGCTTTTAGCTTTCAAGAATTTTTTTCCCCGAGGAAAACCTCAAGGGGAAACTCCCATGCATTTCCCTGGATTCATGGATGGCACCCCATCATTGACCAAACAAGATTAGGATCATGCCATTTCAAGGCAAGGTTTGCTCCCACTAATCATCTTGCATTGCGTACCTCAATGACAGGATGACATTTTCAATCTCATACTATTTCCATCATGCAATGGAAGTAAACCCCTTGAGGATTCTCTAGATGAGCTAGGTGACCAAGGATCTGAGACCAATATCACTTCACATGGTTCAAGATATAAATAAGAAATTTATTGGCAATCACTAACTTTTATGAAACTGAAGTTTAGCCAGTGGTCCCTAGTGCAAACCTATCCCTAATTGCAATCCCTGACCTGACATGGACAATAAGTGAAGCATGCAATAAAGGCAATCAAGCTAGGGAATTGACTGCAAGACCACTTGCATGAAGCTCAAAACACTCAATGATCCAGGTGGATGTTGGTGGCCACCCACCTATCCCATTTGGACCCCCACAACTGTCTCTTTCAGCCTTTTCAGTTTCCTAAATTGTAGCACAGTTTACTATTTTTAGCAGTTTTTTCGGGTCCTGAACTTCTGAAGCCGTTTTGAGGCCCTAAACGACGTTTTTTGGGAAATCTGTGGGCAACATGGGTCCATGGACCCATGTTGCCCTTCCTAAAGTGGTAGTTCTCGGATAGATCTTTCTAACGAGCTATCATATGTGTCAAACGGAGATCGTATGCCAAAGTTACGAC